>JBBPMX010000520.1:0-12094 GCA_038090515.1 Pulveroboletus cf. viridisquamosus | reverse complement strand
AAAGCCCTTTATCAGGGCTTTCTACCAAGGGTAAGGTTTAGGGGTCTTCATTTAGTAGTTCTCTAGATATTAGCTCAACAATCAAAATAATGCAAACATTGGGTCAGTTTTGTTGCTCACTGTATATATTAAATAAACTATTCCCTGTCCTCATATCAGCTTGAATCAAATATCTTGGTTCTATATTGCTCCACTTCCTATTCAAGACTGTATCTAAGATAATAAGGTCCAATGCTATTTTGACATTCCACTTATTAGCAAGTGGGAGACTGCATTTGCAGATCTTATATGTATATTCTGCCAGCAAATTTGGTGTCAGAGGTCTTACACAAACTGTGGGTAAGTGCCATATGTACATGCTTCTAATGATATTCCTCATCAGATTAGCATGGGAGCTTGGCCCTGCAACATATAGGTTGAAAAGAGAAATGTGTCTGCTTGGAGGTTTGGCCAAGTCAATGATTAAATTGGGCTTGTGCATGGTAATCCATGAATGTGGTGGTTGTATGTGGGTTACTGTATGCTTTCCAGGATACTATCCATGCAAAAAATTGATACTATATGCTTTGTGCCAGTTCAATAGGCACCACACCTGGTTCAAAATTCTAATATGAAACTCCTTATAGAGTTTGTCTAACTAACTCAGTGTTTGCACATTGGCCTCCTTTCCTTTTTGTCTATTGCATTTGTAGTTTCATGTCCCCCATTGTGCTCTATTATTGTATTAGCATTGCTGTGTCATATGTTGCTCTCCACCTATGTATTTGTATCTGTCTACTACATAATCTGCCTCAATTCAATCATGTTGGTTGCCAAGCAAGGTTGATGCTGTTGTTGCCCTGCAGATGGCACTTTTTACAATTTCAGCAGGATAATGACCCCAAACATACCTGCAGGAAGGTCAAGGAGTGGCTGGAAGACCAGGAATTCAGGACTATGGTGTGGCCTGCAAAATCTCCTGACTTGAACCCCATTGAGCATCTCTGGGGTTACCTCAAAAGAAGACTTGCAGGGTATGAAAATCCTCCTGGGGAAATTGAGAAGTTATGGGCAAGGGTTAAGAAGAAGTGGTGGGATATAACATCTGGGAAGTGTCAGAAATTGATTAAAAGCATGCCTAGGAGGGTTGAGGCAGTGCTTAAGACCAAAGAAGGTCATACCAAGTACTGATATTTGCCAAATACCCTACTTAATATGAAAGGTGCAAAACTGTTACAATGACATATGTGGATTAAAATGGGTATATCTCCACAGCATTCACACATAGTCACATGACTCAGGGAAAAAATTTGTAGCCAAGGTTTAGTAGTTCCCATGCCCCCACTAAAGCTAAGTGAAAGTCCCACACCCTCAAATACTACATCATACACACTACAAAAGTACCAAACATTGTAATGGTTTTGCACCTCACTGTATGTATGTTGAATGCACTTGCCCAATAGGGCTTCTCTCACTATGAGAGCAGGATATGACTCTTACACCTGGAAGTACTCCCTTGTATCACATGTACTCATAAGTCTGACTACATTACCATGGTTGATGATGTCAACTGCATATGAGACTACCTTTAGAGGCACAAGCTGGTCCTCAAAGCCATGTTTGCCATCAACACTCTTGAGCCTTGGGAGAAGAACATCTACTGTATACCTACTCTTTCACTCTTCATGCCAACCTGTTCATCTGCATCAAATAGTCACATTCCTCTTGCCCTTCCCACTCAACTCTTCATCCTCCAATGACAAGGGTCATATTATCTGGGAGGCCACAAATTGGACAAGACCTTTCTCACTTGCTGGGCTTTTCTGCTACCAGTGGACAATGTCTAGTGTCATGGGTGACATAGGTGTAGCAGTTTCCCACCAGATTTTTTTCTTTTTGCTGTGTCCTGTGGTTTTAGTTAATGTCTTTTAATGCCATCATGTTCAAAGTGTAGCATTGTCAATGATGAACACAATGTAAATGTATTGTAGGGTGGATATACATACATATGTATTATGGCAAGCCCCTAAATGATTGATGAATATTCACACTCTGTTGTAAAACACTAATCCTATCTGGAGTAGATAAGGATCAAATAAAAGGGTGTGAATATAGACTTGACCCAAGGGAGGGTGACAGGAGACATAGCCCAAATGAGTATGGACCTAGGCAGCTGGCCCTTCAGACAAAAGAAAAGCCAATGAATCAAGATGGATGATAGGAAGTGCAAAAAGATCCCTTTCAAGGTGTAATACACTGGCTTTATAGTCCCATGGACTTTTATGTATGAGATGAGACAAATCCAGGGCCAATTAGCACCCAGAATATATACAGACTAAAATGATCTGGTCCAGATGATATGAATCTGGTACTAGACTGATGTGATCCAGACCCAGATAAATGGGTGGATTGTGCAAATGAGTTCAGAAGAACAAAGAAATGAATGAAGTGCAGAATAAACCTACCTAGATGGACTGTGTGTTATGAATCCCCTTGCGCCTAACTATTTCCCACATATTTCTTCACCATGTTCCTTCCATCCTCATGCTCCTTAAGTCACATGACCTCCATGAGGCTGATCACCTGACATATTACATGATGAGTCCAGACTCTGACATCATCCATAATGTCATACCTCCTAGCTTTAGGTCACTGTCCTTATATATTCCTTGTATCCATGCATGGTGTAAAACACAGATCCAACCTGGAATGGATAAGGATCAGATAAAAGAAATGGGTGCAAGTATAAACTCAACCCAAGGGAGGGGGACAGTAGAAACAGGCTCAAGTAAGTGAGGACCTAGGTAACTAGCCCTCAGACTTTAAGGATAGAAAATGGGGGATGTGAAAAAGATATATTCTAAGGTGTGGTGCACCCATTTTATTGTTATGAACCGCGTGCAACTAACTTTTATCTTCACACTCTTTTCATCACTTTCCTTCATCTTCACGCTCCTTTCATCACATGACCCCCATGAGGCTGATCACATGACCAGTCACATGATATGTCCAGACCCTCGACATCATCTATGATATCATGGCCTCTAGGGTTACACGTTGACAACCCTTAGACTACCCTAACTCTTATCTCCATTGGATCTCCATGGCAATTCTGCCACCTCCTAGATCTCCTGATCTGATCTAATCTCCTCCCATGTATCACATCTTATTTATCTAGATTCCCATCTTCGTGGATCTCAGATCCAGATCTCAGGGTTCGCCTCATGGCAGCCTTGCATATCTCATCTCCATCTGCACTTCCATTCTCTACCCACAGACATTACCGTCTTTCCTTATGTAGCATAGCCTTATCTATTATTACCCTGTATAGTAGTGTACAGCTTGGTCCGTGTGCAGGCCATAGCAATATATAAGGCAGCGGTCCCAGCTGGCTAAACCCCAGCTTTGACCACTTGTCTAGTTCACCGCTCTTGGGCCCCTGGGTCTTGGGTTAAAACCTCGACTGCTAAGGGCACTCCCTCGATGTGGCTCGCTGGCACTTGTAGCTCCCCTGCCAGGGTTACAGGCTTTCTCTCTTTGCTGGCTAGCCTCGTTATCGGCTGTAGGTTTGGTTGTTTCTTCTGGCCGAAGGGTTTCCCATCCCTTCCAATGGCTGCTCGTCGCAGTCATAACATTTATAGTCCTGGGAATACCTGTGGACTTCTATTTACAAGATCTAACTAATCCAGGGCCAAATGGCACCCAGCGGGTATGTAAGCTAAAAGAATCCAGTCCAGATAAAACAGATCTGATACTGGATTGACACAATCTGAACCTGGAACAAATGGCTGGATCATGCCAACTAATCTGGATGAATGAAGAAGTGCACAGAATATAAAGAAGACCTACCTGGATGGACAATGGATGCTATGGATGCTTGAATGGACTCTTGAAATGGATAAAAAGGGGGACTTGCAACTGTAGAAGGACTTGACCTCCTATATCTGCGGGGGACTTGAATACTGACTGCCCCTAGTCAGTCACATGACTGTGGGAAGTCATGGCTCAGCAAAGACAATAGTGCTGTGGGTGGACTGAGTGTCCACCTGATCATAGGTCAGGCTCTGTAATGCATCATATCACATCTCTCTTTCTCCCTCTTATCTTGCTACTTCTCAAAACTCTCTCCCTCATCCTACTCGTAACCACCAGCATGTCTGACATCAAGGAAATACTTGTGTTTGTGCAACCCTCAGCAATGGATGATTGGCAAATGCACACCCAGAACAACCTCTCTTGAAAATGGTTGGCTTGGCTCTGTAGAAGCTCAGTGGCTAATCACTAAGGTAAAAACTAAGTATTCTAAGTGCAATGTAGGGATGATTACATAAGCACTAAATGTACTGCCACATCCTGAATTGAGAAATTCCAATACTCCCCCTCAAGAGGTGATGTGGTAGTTTAGAAGAAGAAGCCTAAATAATCAAAAGAGGGAAATACCTCCAATAGGTTCTATTCAAATGAGGGTCTCTGGTATCAAAGTCCGGTTATATCTTGAGTCCGTGAGGTAGTCTGTTCGAATTCATGTGGTCTGCGTGCACGCCTTCCTAATCGGGTAATCACATCTCACATGTGGTTGGACTTGCCTGGTTGCAGCATTTCATCTCCTCGGCTTGGGTTGCAGCATCTCTTGTATGTGCAGAGTATATATAGCCTTGAATATATATCTTCGAGCTTTCTGTGTGTCTTGGATTGAATCCAGATCAGATTTGGTGAGTCCATGTGGTTTATGATGGGTCTGTGTCACTGTGCTGAGTGGTTACCATATATGGTAAGTCACAGCTCATGGCCATCTGCTGTGACTTCAGTGTGCGCAGTCCATCTTCAATCAGCTTCTACACCTTTGCATTGTGTCTCACGGCCCCAGATCACTCCTCTGGCTCATGTACATCATGTACAGCCTGTCCCAATGCTTCAATCAGCTCAGTATGTCCTTTACATGGGTTGTTCAACCCGGTATGTACACCCTTGTAGCTGACTTCTAGGTGGCAACCTTCAGCTTTCCACATTGGAGTGGTAGATTTGGGTGCCTGGTAGGACATCTAGGGACCTTCCCTGGTCCATCGGGTTGTCCAGGTACATGTGTGGTGCATCGTCTATACTAGATATGCTGATTGTCTTCTGCTTCAGCTAGCAAATCCATTCTGACTTGGATTGAGTCGTGGTGTGGCAAGTTGATGGGCTTCGCATGTGGTTGTGGAGTAGTATGGATGGCTCAGGTATGTCGTCCACTGTGTGCTTTCAGGATTCTCACTGACCTGACTCTGTTCTAGTTAGTAAGCTTGTCTTGAGTTGCTTCAAGTCATGGTGTGTCCTGCTCACTGTGCCATTTATCCGGCATGCTGCATGGTCCATCTGGACTTCATCTCCATTGCTCCTGTGGTTGGTCAGGTCATCTTGAGCTTCTTCAGGTGAGTACTCCTCAACCTGGCACTCAGGCCCTTCACACTGGCGTTCTAACCCATTTGACAGCTTCTTCAGCACATCATGGGGTTCTGTGTCACTGATCAAATGTCTCAGCACATCTGCCTCACCTCCAGGATCATATATGGTGTATTTTGTGTCCTTAGACCTACTAGGTGTGCTTGACCTGTTTTCATTGATGTTCTCACCTACTGACCTTTCCAGCAGTTCCTTTGGCTCATTGGCATCACTCTCAATACTTCTGGTGGGCATTGACTGGTTCGTCTTGCCTGCCAGGTTATTTGCGGGTTTTGGCTCTATGAGCCTCCTTGGTGAGTTTATCCTTCTCACATCGACATGTTGCCACTCTGACATCATTTGCAGCTTCCTCATCTTTCTCTTGACATCCTTGGCACAGGCTGATGCCCTCGACATGTCTATCATATTGTGGGGTTGTCTGACATTGCTGCTCACCAGGTCCAATTGCCCTCTTTTGAGCTTTGTGCTCAGGGACTCGTAGCCTTGTTGTGCAGCTCTCACCAACTTGTTCACAGCTCCATCAACACCTTTAGACACTCTTCGAGTGGGTGTCGCACTGCTGGTAAGTCCAATGTTGTTGCTCGCTGGTATTGATCTCACTCCCTCGAGCTCATTGCTCAGGGACTTGTCAGCTCGCTGCATGGGTTCATCAGATGGTTCAGGTGAAATGGGAGAGTTGGGGAGATGCTCAAGTGAGTCTCCTGTGTCCATCAAGGTGTGCTGATCATCTCCTCTAGCTTTCACTATCAATCAGCTATTTCGTCTCATGGTTACTTTCTCCCTCTTGCTTAAAGCTCCTTGAGTTGCCTTGGGCTTCTCACATTTGTCATGCACACTATGGTGCGTTCCACTGACCATCCCACTCACTCTGCTAGCTGGAGGCCTGCAAGCTGTGAAGCTGCAGGCACTGCATTTGAAGCAGATACCTCACCAGCATCAGAAATGGCTAAGGACGCTGGATATAGCCTGAAGAAGATGGAGCGCATGTTGAAATGTCAGTGCACAAGGTTGAAGCGAAAGGTTGAGAGAAACTCACCTGAAGCAGCTCAAGATGAGCAACCTGACCAAGCCGATGAAACGGCTACATTGAACAAGGTCCGTGTATACCTACAGCACCTGGTTAGCAGGCAGAATGAGCGCATTGTGTGAGTGAATGCGCAAGGTGGCAAGATGGGTGCAGAGGCCAAGATGGCCATGTCGGATGAGGCCACAAAGGCACTGGATGACAACAGTGATGAAATTCGTCGACCCAGGCAGCCATCTGAGCTGCCCGATGAATTCCATGAAAGCAAAGACCCATCGCTCTACTCACCAGATCTTTGCAGGTTGTAGTTATCCACCTCCCCCTCTCAAGCTCAAAGCTCTGGGGTGCAAATGGTGGGTCTTTGCTTTCACAGAATTCATTGGGCAGCTTGGGTGGCTGCCTGGGTCAACAAATTTCATTGCTGTTGTCATCCAGTGCCTTTGTGGCCTCATATGACATGGCCATCTCAGCCTCTGCACCCATCTCGCCACCTTGCACATTCGCTCGCATGATGCGCTCGTTCCACCTACTAACCAGGTGCTGTAGGTATATATGGACCTTGTTCAATGTAGCTGTTTTGTCAGCTTGGTTGGGTTGCTCATCTTGAGCTGCTTCAGGTGAGTTTCTCTCAACCTTTCACTTCAACCTTGTGCACTGACGTTTCAACATGCGCTCCATCTTCTTCAGGCTATATCCAGCATCCTCAGCCATTCCTGATGCTGGTGAGATATCTGCTTCACACGCAGTGCCTGCAGCTTCACAGCTTGCAGGCCTCCAGCTCCCTCCCTCAAGCTTGAAGCTGTGGGGTTTGCCTTTCAGACTTTCAGGTTCACCGGACATATCTGGTGGTCTCAGAGATGCAACAAATCGCATGGGTGAGTTACTGTTTGTTT
This sequence comes from Pulveroboletus cf. viridisquamosus, assembly GCA_038090515.1. Classification (NCBI taxonomy): domain Eukaryota; kingdom Fungi; phylum Basidiomycota; class Agaricomycetes; order Boletales; family Boletaceae; genus Pulveroboletus; species Pulveroboletus cf. viridisquamosus. The sequence goes on along the minus strand of JBBPMX010000520.1, from coordinate 4,756 downwards.
TTGAGGTGCGCTGACCATTTTCATTGAACTTTGTAGTAGGTCGGTCGGTCTTTTCAGTGCTCTTCTTGACAGCATGAATCGAGCTGTTTTGACTATGGTTCACCTTTTTTCTTGTTAGGTTTCCAATATAGCCACCACCTCCAACACTCTCTTCAAATATATCCGCCATTTCAACTCTTTTCGGCATCTCAGTCTTTTCAACATCTCAGCCAGTCTGCTGTGTCAGTGATCATTCTCATGGGGAAATCAGTGTGTCAGTTGGCACTGCTTGTGCAGCACTTGTTGTGCTTATTGTGTTGACAGTCTTATCAACCTTCTTGGTAGTTCTCTCGGCCTCTCCTAACTTTTCAGTAGCCTTTTTATCCTTGCGCACTGCTTTGGCAGCTGTGCACACTTCCTCATAAGGTAGGGTAGGCTTTCCAAATTGAGTAGTTAGGTATTCATAACAATCATGTACTTTCTCGAATGAGAGCATGCCTATGAAAATGGAATCTGGGATTGTGGAAGTGAAAATCCACTTCATGAGGGCTTAGATCTGCCTGTCCAAGTGCACTACTGGCCCGAAAAGGTGTTCGCGCAGTCCATGGACATCTAGGGCTTCCATGGTGGCTGTGCACCACTCTGTCCAATTGCTACCATCGTGGGAGAGTTCAATGGAGCAGTTGAAGAACTCCATTTTGAGTGAATTTGCTTGGCTATTGAGCGCAAGTGGGGCTCATAACCTCTTGAAAATGGTTGGCTTGGCTCTGTAGGAGCTCAGTGGCTAATCACTAGGGTAAAAACTAAGTATTCTAAGTGCAATGTAGGGATGATTACATAAGCACTAAATGTACTGCCACATCCTGAATTGAGAAATTCCAACAATCTCAAGGCAGCTTGAGAGTCCATCCAGATCATCATGAAAATGGTACTGGACAACTGGGATGAGCTGGAGGAGGAAAAACACATGTGGATAGCAGAATGGGAGAATACTGTGGTACATGGTTGAATTCGTTGCATTCAATCTAATTGCTAACTTGTCATAGAAACATGCTCTGGGATGTCTATGAGACATGTGCCATCTTGGTGTCAAGGCTGTCCTTAGTACCAGGACAGTTGAGACAATAAGGGATTCCAATGAGACTACAGTCTAATGGCGGGATGAAGCAGTTATTTGACAGCAGCCACAAGGTAACAAAGATGTGCGAGCTGCAGATGGGGTCAAGCCAGCATGTGTCCCTGGGGGAGTCAAACAAGTAGCTGCCCCTTAGGAGACAGATACAGTCCCAACAGATCCAATTCTGGGGCCCAGCAAGGAAATGGGGGTGAAGAAGTGCCTCCTCCTCCATGTCATCCCTGTACAACCAACTAAGGTAAGTGGTGAATCCAGTATCGCTATATCCATGCTAATGATTTGGATTAGTGATAGCAGATTATGTTGGATGGTTCAGATTAGCAATAGCAGATCATGTTGGACGATTCAGATTAGCGATAGCAGATCATGTTGGATGATTCAGATTAGCAACAGCAGATTGTGTTGGATGATTTGGATTAGCAACAGTGGATTGTGTTGAACAAGGAAGATGAGGACAATGAAGACAATGAGCCATCACTGAAGAAGGTCACTATGGATGACATATCCGTCACCCACAACCAGCCGTGTGGTGGCTGTGCAAGAGTGAAGATCTGGTGCCATGGTCATGAAGGTTGCATCTGTGACTGCTACCAAGGACTCAAAGTGAAATGCAACAAGTCTAGTGGGCAAGGTAGAAAAGGAATAAAGACAAAGGCAACAGATGGGCTGAAGAGATCAACAGACAGTAAGGGGAAAGGCAAAGCTCCAGGTGAGTGGTATTTGGGGCTCCATACATGTAACTGACTTTATGCTAGAAGCTCCCACCTGCCCCTATTGAATCTGAGTCCCAACATGGGTACTCAAAATATCTGACAGCGAATATGACAATGGAAAGGAAGACAGACTGGAACCAACAAACACGAAGTGGTGCCCATGCATGGGTGAAGTGGATCTGGAGGTGTGCAAGGTGGGTCTGAGAGCCCTAGCCCTCCTGGAACACAAGTTCTTGTGCACCCAAGGACAAGTCCAAGAAGCAGTATCCAGGATGCAAGAGTCTGTCCCATGGGCACAGAAATTGATATCAGTCTTCAAAGAAGTGAGGGCCAAGCTAGTGACTGAAGGTGGTGATGGGTGGGTGGTAGGCAGTCCGGTTGTCATAGGTAGCTTCGTATCCTGTACATATCTCTGTTTCATCCAATCTGATCTGTGTCCATGTCTGAGATCCATGTGAGTCCAATCCAGTGAAGTCTGAACAAAAGGAGAGAAAACAGATAAGTAAACTAATACAAGAATGTGTGATAAATTGAAAGTAAGAAACTGGATGTGGGGTACTGCCTGACTTGTCTTCATCAATCGACTTGTTGCATCTATACCTGCTCAGGTCCCAAATGGATGGATACCAGATTGGCACCGGGTTAAAGAAACAGGTTACCAGATAAAATGCCCCAGTTTCAAGATGCGATTAAAAGTGAACATCTAACTATGGTGAATACAAGAGGGATAGAATGGAATGCTATACAGATGTTTTTGTTTTGTTTACAATGAAGGGATGTGATGTGCGACTAAACAATGGTATAAGAGTCTGTTTGTGTTTCTTAGCGATATATTGAGATGATGACACTGGATGAAAACTGGGATGAAATAGATTGTCACCAGACTAAACCTTGTTGTCGCATATTCCATTCTTGATATGGTAGTTGACTAGTGCTTATGTAATCAGTGTTACATCAGCCACTTTACTGTAGAGTCTTACCTTAGTGACTTATACTGAGGTACTACAGGTAATTGGTACTACACCAATATAGTGACTTATACTGAGGTACAGCACCACCCATTTGTTTCAACAAACCTGGGATGGAACAAATACATAGTGGGTTCATAATGAGATTGCAGGTGTCTGACCCGACTTGCTTTCCTTGATCTACTTTTTCCTTCTATGTCTGCAGTATGACCAACCAAACCAGACAAGACCAGATTGGTGATGAACATATTCTGGATGGTCAATATGGTCCAGAACATGGATGAAAAGTGATATACAAAAAACGGAAGTGAAAACGATAAAAATGCAAAAATGAAATAACAAGGAACAGGGATGAAATGAATAGTGAGTACCTCCTCCCAGGGAACTATAAATGATGACCTCCTGGGCATCACAATTCAGGAGAGGGAGAGGAACGACAAAAGATGAATGAAAAGATGCCTTGAGGTTGGGGGGCCAGATAGGCAGCTTCAAATTGAAAGGGGCAAAAGAAGCCTGATGAAGAGAAGGTGAGATAGAAGAAGAAAAAATGAAACTGGATTGACCAACCAGGTGATGACAAAATATGTCCTGTTGTGAGAACAGTGGAATAGAATTACCCAAAATGGGTGGTGGGATTGATGGATGGGGAGATAAAAAAAATGAAGACTGAGGAAAGAAGGTCAGCAGACATAGGCAATAGGGAAGGAGAGAGATCCAGTACAATGGATCCAGTCAATGGGTGGTCATCCAGCACGGCGGATGATGATACAAATACAGTGACCTCCAAAACCCTTTCCATGTTAGCCCTAATAGTAATATATGAAGCATACTGCCAGACACCATGGCAATCCTGCTTAGCTTTGGTGGAGTTATAAATAGTACATACTCTTGGCTACAATATTGCCCCATATATCATATGATTTGGTTCACAGGCCATAGAGATATGATTAAAATGAAATGGCAATATCATGGAAAGGGTTTTGGAGCTTTTAAACTGTTGAGTAGGATCTTAGTCAAATTGAAGTATAATTGTAATTGCTACTGTTTGTTAGTACAAACAAAGATATACATGTAAAAAATATGTCTGAGTTTGAAACAGTTCCCACACCTCTTGATTCTTAACCACTACCAAGGTTAGATCTCTCTCCTCTACTCAAAAAAGCACCATCCTCTCTTTACTTGATTCTGGCCATTCTGGTGAAGCCATTGCCAAGAAAACTGGTGTTAGCCTTTCTGCCATATCCAAGCTTCATTCCAAAGAGCATTCTAGTCTTGTCAAAGCTATTGGAGGTTGTCCTTCCAAGCTTTCTTCTAGTAATACGTATTTGTTATGCTCAACATCTTATCACTTCTGAGAAAGCTGAAAATGCTGTCCAAGTGACTAGAACCCTTGCCAACATTGTCAACCATTCCCTCTCTGTCACTACTGTCTGCCATCACTTGAAAAAAGCTGGTATAAAGGCTGTGGTCAAGTCCAAATGCCCTATTCTTTCTGCCAGGCATTGCAAAGCTTGTTTGGATTTTGCCTATGCCCACAAGGATTGGACCATTGAGGACTGGAAGAAGGTAATATGATCTGATGAGACCAAAATTAATCACCTAGGGTCAGATGGGTGCAAATGGATATGGAAAAAGGCAGGTAAGGGGCTTAGTGACAGGCTAGTGGAAGGAACTCTCAAGTTTGGAGGAGGTTCTCTCATGATGTGAGGGTGTATGACCTGGAAGGGAGTTGGCTTTGCTGCCAAGATTGATGGTAGGATGGATGGGGACCTCTACTTTCAGATTTTGAGGGATGAGCTCCAGCAGACCTTGGAGTATTATAATCTCAATCCTTCTGACATCATCTTTCAGCAGGACAATGACCCCAAGCACACCTGCAGGATGGTCAAGAATTGGCTAGAGGAGCAAGAATTCACCACTATGGTGTGGCCTGCACAGTCTCCAGACTTAAATCCCATTGA
>JBBPMX010000519.1:0-12112 GCA_038090515.1 Pulveroboletus cf. viridisquamosus | reverse complement strand
TGGGAAATGTTGAATATGAAAATGTTATGTAATAATATAAACTGTAAACTTAAGATTTGCTTGGTGGCTGATGTTGTAAAGTGCTAGTTGTAGTGGAGGTATACTAACTCACAAATGTGCTTGAAGAAGCTAGATATCGCACTGGCTTTTCTCTGATTTCTATTAATCTGTTCTCAGGTTCATTCACAAGTAGCCAAGTTATGCTGTGCATGTGCTTGATGAGTTGTTACATGTATATCCACTATCACATTACAAAAATAGCAGAAATATAATATACCTAAATAAAGACCATCACTGCTGGCTGACCTAAGTATGGCAACATAAGGTCATATTTCTTCCAAACACAAGCCTCTCACACCCTATTCAGTGCACTTGACTTGTGGTTTGCCTGTACCGTGTGTTATAGAAACTATGTATATGCATATATATCAGGAAAAAAGGAATAAGGCTGTAGTAATGCCATAACTATGTAGTCAGTTTAGTACTCTATAGTCATTTTTATAAACTGGTCCACTACCATATACTATATAAAGAAATATCATCCAAGCACTAATAATTGTAGTAAAAAGATACACTTTAAGAACTATGTAGTGCATGTATTAATCCTCCTTACATTACAGTGCCACCATCTGCTCTGGCTTCTGTCAGAAACACAAGAAACATTCTTTAATACTGATTCATTTTATCTTATCTAATCTTATCAGAAGGTTGTAGAATATTCCAGAAGATTCCTATGATGTCATATTAGGTAATCATTCCATAAGGTTTTACAATATTCCATAGCATAGCCACATCCTTAGTATATATACTTGCCCATCTCATGTATGTTCTGTATGTTTGGAATTCATTTACTTATAGGCTTTCCCATTTTGAGATCAATCCTGATATAATTCCAAATATAACTCTTCCTTATATTAAGTGCACTTTGTTCTACACTATCCTCTTCTCTTTTATCTTTGCCTAGCTGGTCAAGCCCTTAGCTCCCACTAGTAATTCCTTGAAATGCTGGTGACTGAGTCCCATATTGAAAATCTCTTACAGATGTCCATCAGATGTTAAATTGACTCCATCCCAACAATCTTCATTGTGTGTAGCTGCATTAAAGCCACCTGGGTACAGGATTAAGGAATTATAGCACAAGTTCACTTAACAGCTCTCACATAGCATGGAAACAGCTGGCATATATGCTTGTCCAGCATTATAAATAAGGATAACATTGCTCTTGGGCATAGTGTACTAGCCCCAGTTCACCCATGCTGACCAACAGGTGCAAATGATTCTCATAGCAATAGTTGGGGTGGGTTTATGTGATCACCTGTAACATCATGCCAATATATGCATTGTCGCCATATAGTTTGACACCAGGCTCTACCTGTCTACCTATCCCTATCCCTATCAGAATCTACACTGGTCAAAGCAAGTTGTTGAAGAAGCCATTATCCCATTTGCCTGAAGAAGCCTAGAGTTACTTTGAGTCCCTTCCTCATCATTTACCTGCATTCAGTTGTGCCTACCAGAGAGTCTGTTAGAAGCATCTAGCAGTGGTCAGACAACATGTATGCATGTGAGTGAGATTAGTGATACTGTAGTAGTGACCAAATAGAGCAATTTTTATAACAGAAAAGGACAGTTGGATATAAATATACATAACAACAATGAAAAATGACCACAACAATTTGTAAATATATTTATAACAATATCAACATAAATATGCAAATATATATAACTTGGGAATGGATGAATGGACATGAATGTAAATATAACCTGTAAGTAAAACTTGCACATTTGCATAAGTATACTTGTTCACATTTCATTTGCAAGACACTCAGATTAGTATTCAAAATACTTAGTATGTAACATATAGTACTCACCTTTCATTTGTAGGACACTCAGATCAACATTCAAGTAAGTCAGACATTGATATAAGTATTTAGAATACTTACACACAATGCTTATTACTCACTCACAGGAAACTTGGTTCATTCAAATAAGTCAGATATTGGCATAATTATTCTAAATACTTTTACATACCCTTATTCATATCCTCTTACTTACAGAATATCCAGGAAACTTGGGTATATAAACAGACATTTGCATAAGTATTCTTATTCACAGGATATGTAGGAAATAAAGATATGTGATCTCTGTAACAAGTATTTTGAATACTTGTGCATAGTATCCAACCTTGCTTTTCTAGGATATCCAAATGAACATCCATACATGCAGCAAACATTAGGATAAGGATTCTAATCACTGATATATTTAGAGCACTTATAAATAAAGCTTAGAAAAGAGCAGAAGAATTGGAGCAAAAGAACTTACTAGGGCCCTACAGTCAAGTACACCATGCTTTTTCATTTCACATAAATTTACTTATTAATAACATGTCTAGGACACTCATGAAAAGATAAACAAGAATCTCACTTAGAAAATCAGGATGGACATAAGTGGACCATAATATCTCAATTTCAAAAGATCCAAGTCATTTGAGCAAGTAGACAAGAAAACAAGTAATGTCATTATGGTGGACAAAGATCAAGCAAAGGAGTTAGAGGTAAAATAAGAATACATGACAGTATGTTCTAATATCAATTTTTTATTAGACTGAGAAGATTGTCATTGTGAAAATTATAAGAGTAGACAAGGGAAAAGGAAAATCTGGGCTGATTTAATTAAAATCACTTTGAACAACAACAATAATAATAATGACAGCAGTGAGGCAAGTCATTATGTTTCCAATTATCATTTATATATATAATCTATCTTTCTTGCAGGAAAGAGGCAATTTTACTCAAGAAAAAAAAGGTAATTCATATCAGTCACTATACTGTGTGACACAACTGAGTTAGACCCAAATTTATAGGAGTGCACTTTTTCAAGTTTGTATTCAACCCAATGCACAGTGCCAAGTCAATGATTAAAGTCCTGTTGCTGCTAATGTCATCAAAATTATATTATGTCAATGTAACTACTGTAAAATTCTTAAGCAGCTAGCTAGTCAAGATAATGAAGTTCCTGATTAACCCTATTAGAAATATTGAATCATAGCAAATATCACTTGCAAATTGCATTCTTGAGCTTATCTGTTATACAAAGGCTATATCACAACTTCCTCTTGACTCTGGTGAAGATACTAGATTCTAGCAATATGCAAAATCAGTTTTTAACTCTCAAGTTTCCCTGAGGGCTGGACTCTCACTAAACTGAGCATTGTCCAATATGTCCAGAGAGCATCTATGATATCAGATATCCAATCAGATCCTTGTAGCCACTGGAAGTCATATGTGGTTAAAATGCAGTCTAGCTCTGCATATGTGACTGCTGCAATAGTGTATTTAGCCCAATTAGTTCAGATGCAAAACAAAAAAAAAATTACACACAGTGATAGGCATTTCACCCTGCTGGGAGATTGTCCTGTGTCTGTTGAGTATATACATCATATAAGATTTCATAGGATCCAAATAGATCCATTTGGGCAAGTGTTTCGTGGATAGTGAGTGGGATCAAGAGCATGTTTATGTTGTTTGCATCCATAGCTGCAGCATATGTAAGAGCTTTGCTCAATTATATATATTGTGTAACTGCACAGTAGTTCTACTAATCAACATTTGTGATATAGTAAATTACATCCTGCAAAGCTGGGATCCCACCACTATTCTTGCTGCCCTCCTCTACTTGTCACCACACACTCACACCCTCTTGCCCTCACCCACATACTGTCATCTTGGCCTGTATGCCCTAATTACAATGACAACATGATAATGACAAAATAACTGCTGAAGCTGAAATGTGATTGCATTGTTGTCATCATGTTGTAATCTGTCATTTTCACCTGTCTTTGTACTCACCCACTCATTCTCTCACCCTCACCCTTGTTCCTCATGACTTGCCCTTACCCTTTCCATAACAACAACATGAGAATGGTGTGATCACATTGCATTTGCCCTCTTGCTCACATGCCATGCCCTCACCCTCACTGGACAAGCAACTGGGGTGAAGAGGTTATTTGGCACTAATATTATCCTCACACTGATAATCATGAATATGTATTAGGAAGAGCATGAAAAGTGGGAAACAGAACCTATTTGCTGAGCCTCAATCTGATAACTCAGAGGATGAGAACAATGAATTTTTTTAGCAATTACTCAAAATATTGCTGATATGGGGCTACTAGCATGCTATTTTAAAACATGCATATCAGTTAATGGCAAGGGCATTTAAAATAGGTAAAAATTTTCAGTGTGTATAGTTTGATATACATTCTGCTGAGATTACTAAAACTGGATGGACTGGCCATACTATGTCAAAGTATTCTCATCAAATTGCTATGTAGGAAATGCTGGTATTAGGTAAAGTGTGAAACAAGTTGGCTTACTTTCATCAGATTCCATACATGGAGTAAGTTGATTTTTTTGATTGATAAAGCTGAAAGACTAATTTGCTTAGGATTCAGCCAGTTATGATTTTTGAACATGTATTTGCCTGCAAATGGTGGAAATTGTTGAATCCATCCCTGACCAAACAGGGAGTGTTGTTTCCCCCTTTACCTCATTTGTGCTTAATCACAATGTGGCAACCCAAGCCCACAGAGATGTTAGGGACAAGACTATGTGTGTTGTTCTTCCTATTGGCCAATTTGAGGGGGGAGGACTTGCACTCAGAGAGCCAGATTTAGTGCCATAGCTTGGAAATGGAGATTTTACAGCTTTTCAGTCAGATAAAACAACTCACATGAACTTGGATTATGTGGGAACTACATATAAAGCACTATTTGGATCCACATGCTTCTATATTACATATGCATATATTGTATAATTCTCATATTACAGGACATATATAAAGACTACTTTTCTTAGGATTCAGCCAGTTATGATTTTTGATATTAGCAATCATTTGCAAGATATATAGTACATACCTACCAAGCAAAGTGGGTGGTGGAGCAAATGCCAGAATTGCATATGCTATTAAGCAACCTTGTTGCTGATCTTCCTCAAGCAGTTACTTGGCAAAAACATACTAGAAATATTCAGAGAAATCATATTCCTTTTTTGCTTGACTGACATCACCAATGCAATAGCAATTGAGAAAAGCAAGACAAGTAAAATATATGAAACAGAGATGCAATGCAATTGCAGCTAAGCTTATTCTTAGTGTGTTCAACTTCTCATTTCACTGTTTGCATTGGTAATGAAATTGTAAATCAGGGTTTTGTAATAAGTTCATAGGATATAAAATACAGTAGTGAACAAAAATCCATTATAGGCATAGTATAAGACATGTTTCCAGCTCATTAAAAAATTGGGAAATCCAAGGCAAACTTGCTCAGAGTCCCTACAGAGAGCAATGCCAAGTTGATGTATTCTTTCCATGCTACTTAAGAGGGCATCTGCAGCAAGATATTCATCATCATGTGAAGCAAGTCATTTTCTGTGTCTTGATGGGTTGGTAGCAAGATTTTGCTGCCAGGTAGTGCTCAATCAGTGCCTGGTGTGCATACCTTCAAATGAAATCTGTTCATGGATGTCAGTGAGTGCAAACAAGTGCTTGTTTGTGCCACCTACCTAGGTCCAGATATCAAATCAGCCATGTTCCTTCTTGCTGAATTGTTGCATGTGTATCTGCAATGAGTTTTTTGAGAGCCTCATTCTTGTTGCCTGACATGCTTGCAATTAGGTCCTCTATTGCCTTTTTCAAGTGTAGATGGCTTTCATGTGCCATGGAGTGATCTTGCATGTAGGTGAACCAGTGACTCCCATTGTAGCTTGATCCATCTCACCATATTGATGAATATTTCTGTCTTTGCTTTTGACAGTGAGCCCAGCTCAATGTCTTTTTGGTGCACTCCCACGTCCATTACATTCTAGATCACCTTGTTCTGTAGTCCATGCTGCTTAATGCCTGCAATGAATGTCTTGATGAAGCTAGAATCTACATTACACAAGTTGATCTGCTGGCATTCCATTGTTGGTCCACATTCAAGATTATTATTATCCATGACCATCATAAGTGCATAACCCAGTGTTGCCTGCTAGATCAGACCTCTGATGAAGAAAGGGAAGGAGAATAACATTAGGTTGGACAGACTGTCATTACTCCTTTGACCATTCTGGGGCTCATGGGTTGGCTTGCCCTTCCTTGTGGACAATATCACCAATAATGAATCTAGGTCCAAGGTATTAGCAGAGGTGTTAGTAAGAAACACTAACCTGATAGATGGGTAGGTTGTTGGTAACGTTGAAGGGATTTGATGAGCAAGGTTTGAGTAATTGTTTATAGTGGATTTGATGTGGAGGACTAGCGGAGCGGGTAGGCTTGACACTTAGAAGCTATAACGGTTATGAAGGAAGGAAAATACTTTATTTCATCCTCACTGGTGAAGCCCAAGAGGGCCTGCCTTATATACTAAAGTACAGGTGATTATCTAACCAGTAAGGTAAGCATGAGAGAGAAATGTTATAGGGTCTCAAGTGAGATCCTATCGCTATTGGCTGATAAGCCAGATAAGAGAGCTAAACACTATAGGCTGAAGAGATAAAAGCGATAAACACTATAGGTAGAAGATAAGCTATTGGATATCGTGATAAGTCACTGAGTCATAGGGTCAAGGGTTAGCAGGACCCAGACCTAACAATATGAAATGACAATATTGTCAAATAGTATCGTGAGAGCAATATGAAATACTTATCAGGTGACATTCCGTGATATCCCGGATTGGGTTATGTAACCCGAGTCTATCTGGTGACATGTGATGATGATGTCATTGGTCACATGACCTGAAAAGTGAGAGGAAACTCTAAATGATGAAAAAGATGTGAAAGCAATTGAACAAAAACCCCAGCCTGAAGTGAAATGGAATCACTGGGTTTTCAACATCTGACTTGATCCACCAGCACCTGGATTGGTGTCACACACACCTCTCTCATGATGGATGTCTGTGTGTATAAGAGTCAGTGTCTATGCTAGTTATTTGACCAAATTACTTACAAAGCCCTTTACCTATGTGAATGCATGTCAAGGTCAGTGAGATAAATGAGTGCTTGTTTGTGCTAACTCTCTGCTTATCTCTTTCAAAGTTTTTTTTTGGCCTTTTGTTTCCATATAATTATCCTTTTGTTTTAAGAAAGTGAGATGACTTACTGCTTTCCCCTTGCCCTTGCCCTTACCATTGCCTTTGGTTTTCTTGTTCATTAACTGTGGGCTGTAAGCTGCCTTCACTGCCTGTCAAGCTAACATGCTTATCTTGTCCTCCAGATTAATCATACTTGCATCCCCCTCCTCCTCTTCCACATCCATATCAGGATTGCTTTGCAATCATGTCAGTGAGTGCAAACAAGTGCTTGTTTGTGCCACTTACCTCCACAATGTCAAGTTGATAATGGCAAGGATGAGTGATGAAAGAACAAGGAAATGCATGTGTATCACTGATTTCTTTCATCACTCTAACAACAGCAATAGTAGCAGTATTAGAACTCTGCAAACAAGGACCAGTGAGCAAGCATAAATAAGTGCTTATTTGTGCCACCCCCTTACCTAAGCTACCCCATCATAACCTTCTCACTCTCCTGCTGTTCCAGTATATGTCTCTGTTTCATTAATTTGTTGTGCTGCTTTTGCAACAGCTTCATTCACACCTCAACAGCATAGAGGCAATGTTAACCTCCCACAGCCATAATTCATCACTTCCCATGTGCACTGTCTTCAAGATCAAGTATAAGTAAGTTTGCGATAACATTGCCTGATCCTGGGATATAAGTCAATGCATAACTTCCTTCACATACATCCTTCCTTGCCAACACTAATGGTATGGCCTTTGTAGACAAAAATTAATTGGCACCTTTTGTTAAGAAGGACTGAATTAGCTGGTTAACCTGTTCCTTGTGTAGTAGCCAGTTGTTCCACATGCCAAATTGAAATTCTTATTGATTCTTGATTAAATCAATCTGTGCATACCCAATGATTGCTCTCTTTGCTTCATTCTCTAATTTCTGCTTTTGTGTCATGGAAGCTTCTAATCACCCCTTACTTGTCTTGCTGGAACAGTTGTCCAGAAGCAATATATCTCCAATGCATGTTTTCTATCATATATCTGGTAAGCAATTCTGCACTTTGTTCACCTTCCACTGACCTTTATCACTATCTCAGTCTGCACAGGTCATTCATAATCCCACCAATTGGTTCTATCAGCAATATTGCTTATACCATGGTTGTCCAAATACCTACCATTCCAGATGTCATTCTTGCCTCCTTCACTTTCATTTTCTTGTTTGCCATTGCAGTTAACCATTCTTTGAGGTGAGTCTTCCAATTTCTTATCTCTCTACATATATATTCATTCACATTTCTCACCCTGGGTGTTATGCTTGATCCTGAAAGGTTAAGTGCTGACTTGGCTAAAGGTTCTAAATCTGGAGACAAAAAGTTATGTATCTTGCAAATGGCAAGATCAAGAGTTCATTCTAACTACAGTTAGATGAGGGACTGCCTGGTAAGACAGGTGGGTCAAGGACTATCCCATGTTATTGGAATGGAACATACATAGGTACAAGCTAAAGTACTTACTCAGGTGTAGAGCAAAGACACAAGAAAAGGAATAAAACATGTATATGGGGGCTTCAAGAGATTCTAGACTGTAAGCATGCTGAAATTAAGTGGGATGGAAGGCAGATTTATCTATACTGGCCCTAGGAGATGTTAGAGCTCTGTATGTTCTGGTTGATGTGGATGGGAAAGTCTTTGCTATTCTTGCAAAATGGCCAAGTAATCTAGAATGGGATGGTGTGATATCTGAAGCTATCTAGCTATTACTGAATACTCAGGTAGCAATGAGGGCCAAGCAAGCTAGGAATCAAAGAAGGAGCTTTGCTACTCTCCATGTAGGGGCCTTATATAGGGGGGGAGCAATTGGTATATTATAAGTAAACATTGCTCTAACTTGAGATGTATAGGCTCCTAGTAATCTATGCCATGATAAATAAAACTCTAAGGTTTTGCCTAGCCTACTATCTAGTAATGCTGTTCAAAGAATTGCTAGCTTTGCAAACTGTAAGCATTTTCAGGCCTTTAGATATACACTAACTATTTTCTCAGATGCCTTTGCTTACTATGCACCCAAAATCTGGGAAATAGCTATCTTAACTCAGCAATCAAAACCCATAGCTGGTTCAAATTTTCAAAAACAGCATACTCCCAACAGTTACATTTAACTGTGGGCCTCAGGTAGTAATAGCAGAGCATGTTGATTGCACTAATATTCCATATAATCTTTATACTATCTGATCTGGAGGTATCTTTGACCCCAATCTTGGAGATCATCTTATTCTTTTTGATCTCAAGACTATGATTTAGTTTCCTTCTAGATTAGTAGTGCTTATACCATCTGGAACATTTCAGCATGAAAATACAGGCATTCAAGAAGAGAAAACAAGCATTTCTTTCACTCAAAAGGAATTTGTTGAGAACTATTGAGATTAATGGGCAAAAGCAGTTTTTCAAAACTAGATCAGAAGTGAGCCCTTCCAGAGTCAATGAGTACTCTCCACCAAGTGAGGCTTCCTCACTTATATCAAAGATCCAATTGCTAATTTGATGCATCTTTAGCCCTTGCACAGTGCTTTGAAGTTTTTCTGGGGGTAAGATTGACAAAAGTGTAAGTATATTGAAATAAGTTAGGACAGCATCTGTCCCATCTTGCACCCAGTCACTCTTCTGAAGCTGGGCAAAGCCACATCTATTATGCAGCACTGAGGCAATATTACAATGTGTGGTGCCTTGAACTGAATCAGTATATTATTCGTTATAAGTATAGTATAAGATATTTCTAGCTCTTTGAAAAATTGGGAAATCCAAGGCAAGGCTGCTAGTATAATTACTACATACATATACACAGCATACCTTGCCCAACTGAAAGTATTGATCTACTCTTTATTATCAGACCTCTCTGGATTTGATCAAAGGTGTCAAAAAACTTCTTAGCAACAATGCTGCTATAAGAAACACAAGGAATTAAGCACCACACATCCTGGCATATCTCAAAGAAGTAATTGTGTAAATGCCTATAGTGCAAGCCTTTCTAGTTAACTTTAATGCACACATTTCTCTAGCTACTACTAGTACATTTGTTAGCCATCACTAAAAGGACATATCCCACATATAGGAGTATAGGGACTTCAAGCACTCCTAGATTGTGGGTACAGAAATTAAATGAGATGAAAGGTATGTTGATCTATGCAAAATACTGGGAAAATAGATGTCTGGAAAAAAAAAACTTAGAAAAAAACTACATATTCTGGTGAATGTGAATGGGTAAATTTTTACCACCCTTGCAGAATGGCCAAAAGATCCAGAATGGGATGGTGTGATGATTGAAGTTACTCAGCTGCTATTGGATACTGGAGTCAGGAAATAAAAAACATAAAAGCAACTTGGAAATCCCTAGCCTGAAGTGAATAGAGTCACTGGGATTTCAACATTTATATATATCTCCATTATACTCCTTTATATAAAGCACTTGATATCTCTGTTAGCCTAGTATATCATATCTCATATTCTATTCATTTCCTTTTATCTCACTCATATAATAGTCTCTCAAGGAAAATGTTCTTTAGTGGTCTTATATGTAAATGTTACTGCCTAAAACATAAGATTGGCAAATAGCAATAATGGGAGACAAATACCTGGGTCAGGATCATAGCCATGTATGTTATCAGATATAAATTCAGATTAAAAGACAATTCAAAAGACTCATTTTTTTAATTACCCAAATAGCTATTAGATCTTATATATAATTCATGTTCAGTTTCTTTACTTAGTTCAGTACTAGTCTTATACTAGAGCTCAGATTAAAGTGATAAATGGGATAAAGATAAACTTATGCAAGTAAGTATTTAAGTATGCAATATATAATATGTATGTAAAATACATACATTGATTTATATATATTTATACATAATATATAAGTGAAATAGTAAATAGGAAACATGGTAATGCATATATGTGTATATGAGACCATTGACTTATTATGTATATACATACATATTGCTTCCACAGGCCTTGTATGTATACAAGAGAATAAAATGATCATAGCATGTAAATATGTATATGTATGTATAAGAAACTATAACTATATTACTAGGTCCCACACAGCATAAGTATAGATAACAAGTGTAAGTATTCATCTCCAGTCATACATACATATAAGTGACTAGAAAGAATATACTAGGAAATAGTCATATCTAAATAAGTAAAGGTCATAAGTGTAGGATCAGAAAAGGATGATCCACCATGTCATTGCTGTTGTGCTTTCACTGCCCATTCTCATCTGACAAAAGGTATGGGCATCCCCTGAGTTTCGGGTTACAGTCTCGTGGCCATCGTCTTGAACTGATCGCAGTGCTGATCGATCGATCGATCGCAGGGGCAGTGCAAGCACGCCGTGGCGATGCTCCAGCGCCACAACAGCTCGCCACGGTCGACAGAAAAGAAAAAGGTTCCGACTAGTCCCCCTCACGGTCATTCTCGTCAACGTCATTCTTCGAGCGGGAGCTACAACCCAAACGTCGGAAAAAACTATGGCTACAACACGTGCAAGGGAGATTAGGTCCCGACATATCCTATGCTAATCCTTCGGGACGGAGATAGTGTGACCAAAAAGAAATGAATGCGAAACGGGGGGAAAGCGTGCGTAGGTCCATATCATCCACGTGGAGCACAAGATGTCCGTGAAACAATTACTGAAAACGTCCGTGGTGCGACGGACCCGTGAGGCCGAGGTTGAGCCACCACGTACCGTACCGTGCAGATGTCCACACACCCCACCAATACCTCCGATCACCCAACACATCCGCTCGCCGAAAGCCCTGCTTCTCCTCCCAACCCGAAAGCGCCGTGCTCTCACGACACCGCTGATAATACGCGTCCGCCAAGCGGTGATAGTTGCTCGGGTGCAGGTCGCAGATGTAACGCACTTCTGGATACGTCAGCGGGACCTGGAAGTAGTGGTAGATGGCTTCGAACAGGTCGCGGAGCGTCACCGGTTTGGTGTGCTTGACGACGATGGGACCCCAGAGGGTCGACATGTGGCCGACATCACATGTCACGATGACCGTGTGTGCTT
>JBBPMX010000518.1:0-12152 GCA_038090515.1 Pulveroboletus cf. viridisquamosus | reverse complement strand
TCATGGCTTCCAACTCAGTGACCGAAAAGCGAAACAAGCACATTGATATTCGCTGGCACAGTATTAGAGATTGGGTAGCTGAAGGGAAGATTGAACTCTTCTTTATTGAAGGCTCTACTAATCCCGCCGACATGTTCACCAAGAACCTTGGACACATTAAGTTTGAGCAGTTCCGATCACAATTAGGTTTGGTCTTTTATGATCACCCACAGACTTAGGCCATGTCTTGTCTCTGATTGCTTACGCGCCTTACTGGCTGCTTAGCAAGGGGGAGTGTTGAACGAGCTAAGACTTGTTCCAGCCCTGTTCTACAATAGTGTACAGTAGTATACCTAGTATAGTATATTACATCAGCTGTACTTACATTTGGACTCAGTCGTCTGAGTTTAAATCATCTCTTAATCTACTACCACTACCTTGTGTGAACATATCAACCAATCACCTGCGCTTATGTAAGTCCTACTAGCCTAACCTCTGTAGCTTGTAGTGTGCCTGTTCAACACTCGCTGTGCTTTTCTAGCTGCCTTGATGATTCATTCATCATTGAAATGCTCTTTCTCAGCAAATAGCAGTGCTGTACCAGTGAGTTTCTTGTCACGGACTCCACGACCAAATCGCTGCCAAAGTGATGCTAATGTACAGGTGGCATGCCACTGCACTACCAATTCAATGTCAGGCACATCCATGCCCTATGAAAACAGGTAAGTGATCTTCAGCAAAGCTGACTTGGGGGTATACTGACCATTCCAAATGATGTCATTGTGCAGAACCCCCAACAATCTCCGCTAACCAGATTAGAGGCTTCGTTCTCCTTATATGAGGTGGACATGTCTGCATTGAACCATTTCACCTTATCCCTGAGCTCTGGTGGTAGTCGACGGCGAAGCATGGTGGCGGCACTAACAGAATCAGTGATGTTGTCAAAGAATATCAAGAAATTTGGGGGAGGAGGATTGCCAACTTTAAACCCTGGATGGATCAGAAATGCCAGGTCAGTGAAGCTGTTCAGAGTGTATTGAATCTTCTTGACTCCAATCTTGATATTAGGTTAGTCGCTAGAGCAGTGAACAATGAATCTGCGGTTACCATGGATGTGTAACAGGTTTGTAACATTGGAAAGGGTATACTTTGTAAGTGTTGCTGAAGTAACTAGCAATAGTATGCTAGAAGGAAGCACGTAGCGAAGCCGTCCAAGCTCCCGGTATTCCGGTCTGAAGTCTCCCCACTCGGTGAGACAATGTGCCTCATCAATAATAATGCTAATGATCTGTGATGAAAATAGATGGCATTTCAGGATTTTTTCAAGTTCACCATTGGGCTTCATAAACTGCTCAGGGCTGGAAATGATGACGCTATATTCAAATGCTCTGATGGCCTTGTTTTCTAAAAGGTAAGACTTGTGAACTCTTGTGCATCAATGTTATGACGTACCTGAAAATTAGTAGGGGTGACCATTTCTGAGTCAATCAATATGGCTCAGATGCCCACCTTGGCCAATGACATTGCAGTCTGCTTGCCAAGCAAGTTCAATGGAGTCATGACGATCTGAATGCCTTCTGGTCGGAACAAGAGGGGGATCCAAAACGTGAGTGTCTTCCCCATTCCAGTACCCGCTATGCAAATAACATCTTTGTCACCCTGTAGTATTGCTATTGCAACATTGACCTGCCAGACACAAGGTAACACACTGAATACTTCATGTGTTCAATCATGGATCTCTGTGGATGTAGGGATCCTGGGAAACAAGGAAGTGGAGCATGGCCTGGCATCTGACCCCATCGCCGGTCCACCGGCAGGTGAGCACTGATGTGACAAAAACTGTTGTATTGCTACCAATATGCTACAGCCCCTGACATAAATAGTAACCCTAGATTCATTCCATGCTTTTTTTTCTAAAGTCCGAGGGCCCAGCTACTGTGGCTGATGCTGTTTACAAATGTTTTCTTGCAGCTGTCACTGATAGTGTGAGAGGACTTAAAGTTGGGCTGAGTCTGAATATTCACAGCCACCCAGAACTTGCCACCACTACCAGATGTCACCCCTCACACTATCAGTGATGGTAGGTGTCATGCTGCACAGGTCAATATCTGGTGCCTGATAACTACCATTTGTCTTAGCACTGTCTAACCTCTTGTGAGCAAGGTCAGCAAGAACTTCACAAAGCATATCTTTATCTAAATTGTTCATCATCTCCTGGTCTGGAGATGCAGTGTAAAGGTTTGTTCAACCATGCTAATGGTGGGTAACTTACAAATGTTGTCAGGACTCAGGGGCACTGGCCATTCCAACAGTGGTTCCCATTTCACAACATGAGGCTTTGGGTGCACAGGTGCATGGTCCTTCTGGATTTTAGCCTGCTCAGTAGCTGTTTGGGCTTGTGCAATGGTGATCCATTTGTGAGCATCTTTCATTGCCATTTTTTCAGCATTGTTGATCTGTCTGCCCTGCTCTTCATCAGCATGTTTCTGTTCACTTGTGCGCCTGAGTGCAGGTTTGTCAGGCAAGCCCAGATAGGCAGTCATATTTGAAGGTCAGATTTTTCAGGGTGAAATATGGACTGGTAAAGCCTGGGTGGCATTTCTACCTGCCCAACGACTAGGTGCTACCATGGTGGAGGCTAGAGAATATATGAATAAACTCAGGCGGCACAGTGGGGGGATGAAAAAAAAAGGTAAGGGAAGTATACAGCAATGTCCTCTAGTTTATACTGAGCCCCCAAAGTTAAAGTGAGCTAGTGCACACAGAGACAAATTCTAGGACCCTTGTGGCCAACCTATGTTTGATTCCACTAAGTCTGTGCTGTCAATTTTTCTTTTTTCTTTGTTTCACGCACTCCCCTTCCCCTCTCACTATGATACCACCACTTCCAGCTCAGCATGAAAATGCCCAGCTGCAATACCCCTGTTTGGCTCCAGGCTGTAGTCATTGATTCAAAAACCAATCCAGATTAACTCAACATAACCATGCCAAGCATCCTCATGTATCTCCCCCTTGTCCCCCCCTCCCCAACAATTGTCTGAGCTGAGTTCTCCTAATCATTTGCTGTCCAGGGGTCTAACACCTCATGATTCTGATAATCCAGACATTTCTTCCCTTGATGCTGTGTACATGGGCCCAGGCAATGTGATACTTTGAAACTACCACCCATTTCTGACCGGTATACCATTCTAAGTGTTCAATTGGGGGCTCTGATCTGGTCCTAATATTCTGGCAGGGCATCTGTGTAACTCAGATGGAGAGATTGTGCCTCCTGGCACACCACCTACTCATGACTTGCCCACAGGAGATGACTAGACTCCTTTCAAAGACCAGCTCTAGTTTGAATTGGCTGACTTTCTATACACATGCAGCCAGATGCCTGCACAGCAGCTTGATACCCTGCTTGACATGTAGGGTGAATCACTACTTAATGTGAGTAGCCAACCACTGTACGCAAACCATAAGGACTTATACAAGACTATCAATATGATTCAGCACAGTGACATGAAATGGGACAGCTTCAGTGTCAAATATCATGATACTCTGGATGGCATTGATGGCCCTGCACCATGAATGGATGACACATATGACGTCTGGTTTAGGTGTTCTCACCAGACAGTGCACAACATGCTTGCTAATCCTGAGCTGGCCAACCACATAGATTTTTGACCCTTCTATGAATATGATGCAAGAATGGATGAGCAACATTTTCAAAAAATTTTCTCAGGTGATTGGGCATGGGATCAGGCAGTAGGTCCTTTTTCCTGGTAAAAGTAGAAAAATTGTGACCATCTGAGCAGGATCTCATTGCATGTGATCACCCAGACTGCAAGGATGTGATGTTTGTTCCTATCATCTTGGGGAGTGATAAAACCACAGTGTTGGTCACTACTGGCCAGCATGACTATTATCCATTGTATCTATCAATCGGCAACATACACAATAATGCTCGGTGATCACATTGCAATGGTGTGGCACTTATTGGTTTCCTTGCCATGCCAAAGAGTATGTCCAACCTTTCTTTCAGATTATGATAGCTAACCCTTCAATTACTTGCTAAGCATATTGTGTTACGAATCCCCTTGCACTTAACTATTTCCCTCACCTTCATTTTCTCACTTTCCTTCATCCTCACATTCATTATGTCACATGACCTCCATGAGGCCAATCACATGACCAGTCACATGATGAGTCCAGACCCTGACGTCATCTATGACATCATGCCTCAAGGTTGCCACATGGCAAACCCTAGACTACCCTAGACTCTCAATCTCCATCGGATCTCCATGGCAATCCTGCCACCTCCTAGATCTCCTGATCTGATCTAATTCCCTCTTGTACCCATTAGTATATATTGGATCTTGATCCCGATCCTCGGATCTCCAATCCTATCTCCTAGGACTACAATCTAGATCTCAGGGCTTGCCTCCTTGCAGCCTGCAGCTCTTAATCTCCGTCCTTCCATTCCCATCATTATGCTTACCGTAGTACGTTCTTTACCATGTATAGTAGTGTATAGCTTTGTCTGTGCACAGACCCAGGTAATATATAAGGTGAGTGGTCTAAAGCCAGGAACCCCAGCTTTAGCCACTTTGTTGATTAGCTCTTCCTCTGTCTGCTAAGGGCTTGGTCTTTGGGCCTCATCCCTCATGGAGGCTCTACAACAGTTCCTGCTCTGGCTAGCCCACAACATGGGCATTCCTTCTTTCTGCCAGGTAGCTCCATCATCAGCTTCCTCTCTCTAGAGTTATGGTTTGGTCCAGCTGACAGTCTGGTTCAGTCTCTCAGTGAACACGACGAGCTGTTCACAACATATTGGAAGTTCCAACATCAGCTCTTTCACATTTCCCTATCCTGCATCATGCAGGTCATGAAACCTTTTATGACAAAATGGGAAATAGTATGTTACTGTGATCATCATTACCATAGAGTTATCTATGGTCTCAGCCCATATATCGCGGAATATGAAGAGCAGGCTCTGTTAGCTTGCATCGTTCAAAATTGGTGTGCAAGGTACATGTTTCTCATATAGCTAATCTGCACATTGCTAACTCACTTCACCAGGTGCCTCAGACATCAGACCAACCTTGATAAAGGAGGATTGTGGCAATCTCATGAGCATACAGACATTCTGGTCAAATAGCTTGATCTGGAGAACCTCTGGCATGAATTCAGCATTGTTGGGAATATTGTTATAAGTCTGTCTATCTTAAAAGTTCTGACAGAGCTCAGCCGTTCACCAATGACTTCCCCCACACTAATATCTGCCACCTCCTTTCACCCAACATTCTGCATCAGCTGATCAAAGGGACATTTAGTGGACTGGGTTGAAAAGTACCTCGTCATCATGCATGGCCAAGGAGAGGCAGATAAGATTCTTGACATCATTGATTGCCGGTATGTATCATTACCAACCTTAATGTATTGTGACACTAAATCTAATGGCAGTATCACTGCTGTGGCTCCATTTGCAGGCCTCTGATGATTTTCTCAAGGGCAATGCTTTAAGCAATGGACTGGTGATGACTTGAAGGCTCTCATGAAGGTTAGTTCATTGGATACATAAATTTACTCTGCATGATATGAGATAATAGGTATATGTTGCTGCTATTGAAGGGCATGTTCTGTATCAAATGCTTCAGAATTTTTGTGCCTTCTTAGAGTTCTGTTATATAGTACACAGTGATGTCATTTCAAACACGGAGTTAGAGAAATTAGATGAGGCACTCACTTGTTTCCACTGCTACTGAGAAGTGTTCAAGAATGCCGGTGTTGTGCAGTCCCTTTCACTTCCCTGCCAACACTCCCTGACTCACTACTTCAAGCTCATCAAGTTGTTTGGTGTGCCAAATGGACTATGCTTGTCCATTACTAAGTTCAAGCACATCAAAGCTGTGAAAAAGCCATATCAACACTCTAGCCACCACCAAGCATTAGGGCAAATGCTTGTAATCAACTAATGGCTTGACAAGCTTGCATCTGCTCATACAGATTTCTGACAATGTGGTATGCTTGTTGCACAGGCAGGCACATCAAATATGTTGGACACTATAAGTATGTAGGTCATGGTTGAAATGACCCTTGCTCACTACTCTACCTCTCACAGTATAATGCAATGAGATGCATCACAAATCAAATACTTTACAAGTGGATTCATTCAGCCTGGACGGCAATGAAACTGAGTCAGAATCTGCTAGTCAGCCAGAGGATCCAGATAACTCAGATACAGTTGATGGCCCACATATTGAGGCCTTTGTACTTCTTGCCAGGACGCCTCGTAAGTTATTATTCTCCATTGTATTTGTGAGTTCTTATCTACTCATAGAGTATAACTGTGCTAAGAACATCCCACAATTGATGGAAGAACTTGGTCTCCCTCATCTTCCCCATCTTGTCCACTCCTTCCTCCATGCTCCCCTTTCCCACCATCTGGAGTTGACAGGCAGGCTGAGAACGCATGTTTCCGGCAGCCGTGCATGCGGTGCTGAACCGACCTCAACCTAACCATGCCACTTCAAGGGTATTTGGTTCGACTTGCTTGTTTTAGATTTATATCTGTTGCCATTCGCAGCATGTCCATGTTTGTTTTGGGGATCAGCGATGGACCAAGGCCTGGTTCTATGTCATCAAGCACTGGATCGGACAATAATCCTACCTGTCGTTTGTCGTCCTGTTGACTCGGAATATGATGAACGGTGCTACATACCAACATCTCTGCAGTCTCATGTTCTGCACTTGGGAACGCCCATCAAGGGAAAACATATGGGCACGATTGAAAAGACACTGCTTTGGCCAACGCAAATAACTACAGTCGTGGACTGGCTTGTGGCCCCAAGGGCACAATCACCATGAGGGAAGCGATGCCATTGCGGTGATAGTAGTTGCACAGATCAGAATGGATTCATTTGCATGCGGAGTAAATTGATTCGTATGGTGGAGTGCATGAGTTGTCCCAAAATTTGGCCGGACAATGCTACAGACGTGAAAGATAGAGTGTGCAGTCATTGGATCACCTCGAAGCCAGGTTCAACGACAATGAAGGTTGCGACAAATGGGGATACTATGTGTGCTTTCCCGAGTTTCTTCATGGTCATGAGAGCGACCCCTCGCATGAACCTTGTCTACAGAATCGATACCGGAGACATTCCATGACTGACCGACTGCACTGGGAATGGTAAGAAGAGTAGTCTTGATCACAGAAGGACAAAGGTCCACTTGGATGATGATCAACTGTGTAACACCTGTCCATTCTATGCAGGCAAGATTTCAGTCTTTAATTCTGCATCAGCAACATTTCATGCACCAAGTGATTTATCAGGATTGGGGGGTATGCACTGAGAATATATATGGTCCTGTCCTAACTGGAGGAATAAAGGTCCTTGGCATGATTGCATGTTTGTTGTCACAAACCCAGATCTTCCTGACTTCAGTGGAATGGATGTGGCACATGTCTTTTGTTTTTTTTTTCCTTTTCTTTCATGGGCAATCACTACCCTTGTGTGGTCATACATTGGTTTGACCATGTGGGCAATGCTCCAAATGAGGACACAGGCATGTGGGTAGTGAAGCTGGCTGTTACAGTGGCAAGACATCCAAAGATGGCTGTTATTCACATTGACTCCATTTTCCGGGCAGCTCATCTTATTCCTGTCTTTGCTGCAGCCCCACCTGTCCCCCATGAGGGTATTCACCCACACACTTCATATGATCATTTCTGGCTTTTCTATGTCAACAAGTTTGCCAACCATCACTTCTTTGCGACAGCATTTTAATAAAATCCATATCACTGTCTACCTGCAATTTGAAGCTATGAATCTCTGTTACAGTCTCCAGGTGCACCCTCCTTCATCTAAATGCCTGCATTCTCATCTCATAGCATGCCAATTTCCCCCTGCTTTTGTCCATCAGTCATGTAGTAATCAGATACATGCACCATAGTCCAATCTACTGAACTCATTCACCAAAGTGTCCTGTCAAGGCAAGATTTTGTTCCCATGGTATGCCTGAATTTATTCCCTTTGCACCTACATCAACCATGTGCTGATGAAGTATATAGATCATAGACCAATTTGCTGAACTCATTCACCAAAATGCTCTGTCAAGATGATGTTTTGCCCACCACTCCCTTGCTTTCTTGTCACATGGTTAGTATGCCCAATTTTATTCCCTTTGTGCTCACGTCAACCATGTGCTAATCAAGTGCATACACTATAATCTGATTCACCGAACTCATTCACTGTTTTGCCCACCACTACCTCACTTTCTCAATTTATGGCTGGTATGCCTGATTTATTCCCTTTGTGCCTGCATCAACCACATGCTGATCAAGTATACATATACACCATAATCTGATTTGCTGAACTCATTCACTGTTTCACCCATCACTACCTCACTTTCTCAATTTATGGCTGGTACACTTGATTTTATTCTCTCTATGCCTGCATCAACCATGTGCTGATCAAGTACATATACCATAGTCTGATTCACTGAACTCGCTCACCAAATTTTACCATCTTACAGTGTGTTGATTTTGCTTCCTTTCTTGCTCATCAGTTGTGTGCTGATCAGATGCATATGCTACAGATCAATCCACTGAACCCATTTGCCATTCACACCTATCAAGCTCAGAATTCTCACCTTGCTGGCCAAATTCCCACCTATCTAGAGTGCAAGTAGTTGGTTTCTTCTGGTTGCTATATGTATACTTTATAGGCTTTTTGGTGAACTCTACTTTTTGTACTTTGATTAGCAATTCAGCAACTGTAGATGTCCTTTCAAACACTTTTTGCAGCTTTTAAGCTTATATGCTTTCACAAGACTTGAGTGAGCAAAAAGTCTGAAAAAGCTTAGAAAGCAACTTCCAAATTTACTGATGATGATAAAATTGTAGCTTCATGTGATTGTCAACAAGTTGGAGGGCATCAGTCATTATGTTGTGAAGAGTCTTTGTTGGGACAAACATGGAGGCAAGCTCCCAAGAGACAATCCCTGAATTGAGCTTTCTTGGCCAAATGAAATAAAACAGAGATGGAGTGGACATGTTGAGCCTCTGTCCTCCTCATATGAGGTTTGGGAATTCTGTAATAGCCATTTCAGCTTTGCCACAAAACTGATTCTCAATTTTGTCATCTGATTTTTCAATGGCCCACAACAGTGTCTGAGGAATGCAGCCCCACTTTCTTGCCAAAGTGATCATATGCTCAGCATTCAGTTTCATCAGTGTGCTGGTTGCCTTGTCAGATCTTGCAATAGTGGAAAGTGATCACTTATGCTAGGTTTTCAATCTCGTATTCAGTCCAAACATTCATGATGTAGCCAGAGGCACCTATCTGTTTGCTCCATTCTTTCCAATGTGAAATCTTGGGTGAGGTTGTCTGAATAATGCAGATACAATTTGGAGTGTGCATGAAAGTGCCAGGGGACAACCTATATTTAAGTTGAAATTGCAAAGGACCCACACAAAGTCACATTCATATAATGCTGTTGTGTCGATAACAGGGTGGAGAGTTGCTGTATCTTTGAAGAGGATGTAATACTGCTTACCATCCAGCAGGTGTATCACAACTGGCTGCCTATGCCCAAGAAAGGTTAAGAGAAGGAAAACGAGGAAGTGGGTTTTCCCTAGAACCACCAATGTTCAGCTTCAAGGTACACCAGATGTTGTTTAAGAAATACCAATTCTTGGCTGACCGGTAACATAAGCACCTCTTTTATACTCATTGGCCATCTGTAATGCCTCCAGTGTGACATGATATTCATGTCTCACAAGAATTTTCATCTGTGTCAATAGGGATGTAAAAATATTCTCCAATGGGTAGAAAAACTCTTCAATGTTGATAAACTCAGCAATGCCCTGAGGAGAAAGTTGTTCCAGGAGTGCTTGAGGATTTCCCCAAACAGTGTGGGAGAGGCGATTCAGACCAGCTAGGTCTACCACAGGTTGAGACATCTGTTCAATGAGATAAAAGTAGTGAACTCCAAGATACAGGATGGCTCACGCTGGTTCAGCAGGAATGAGCAGGCAAATTCAGAAACAACATTAAGTATGAGGGTGTGCATTGACCTGTTTGGAACCAGACCATAACAGGGTGAAATCCACCATAGGGCAGGAATGCTCAGACAAGCAAACAGAACATGCATAGAAGATCTATAGATGTTGAGCAAGAACAGGAATGGCAACTATATATATGTACTGGTCCCATTGATGTAATGATTGAGTGAGTGGTTGGGTGATGTCACAGGTCATATCATAGCTGGAGATGGAATGGAGATGGAATGTAGGGAGCATGCCTTACACCCTCCCATGCTATGAAGAAGAGCAACCCTCCTAAACATTGAGCACCTCACAGTCCTAAAGCATCCTATGAGGGAGCCATTTATCTTCTTCCACACCATATCCTGCAGCACTGTCTTCAGTGATGACAGGGCCTGGCCAAGGGTGTTCCTGGGACAGGTAGAGGATGGGGTCATTGGCAGTGTAGGTGTGTAATTGGCTGGCATGGAAGGTTGGGAAGATGTTTGGTGAGTTGGATAGATCGAGGGTGTAGGTGGAAGTATTGGGGTGAGTCTCTAGGACAGTGTAAGGACCATTGAAGCAAGGCATGAAATTGGCTATGTAGTGATCTTTCTTGGACATATAGTTCTGGTGGCAGTTGCAGGTAGAGAGCAGGTCCTTATCACCAACACAGAAGTTGGGGTTAGGGCTGTGGTGTGCGCCTGCAGACAATGCTTGTGTTGTTTTTGCAGTGAGAAGGTTATCATGCACCTCCTAAACAGTTTGCTGGAGCTGGGAAAGCAGCATGTGAGCATCAAGGTTGTCAGCAGAGTCAGAAGGGGGAGTACTCAGCAGGGGTAACATGCAGGATGCCCAGCCAAGATGCAAGTTGAAGCCTGAGAAGCCAGTGCTGGCATTGATGGAGTTCATGATGTTGAACTGCAATTTCCAGAGATAGCGCACCCATCCCTTCTGCTGTCAGTCCACATGGAGGTGGATGCCCTGGATAACAGTCTTATTGGTTCATTCACTTGTGCCATCAGTTTGTGGGTGGCATGCAGAGAAGAGCTTCAGTTTCACCCCAGTGAGTTTGTGCAGCACGCGTCAGAATTTGGACATGAACAGTTTGTTGCAGTCAGAGACAATTTCAAGTGGGAGGCCATTTTCACAGTATCAGTGCAGAGGGAGGCAAGCTCACAGGCATTGACAGTGCTTTTGCATGGTACAATGTGGATGTCAGCATTGAGCCAGTCTGTGAAGGTGATGATGGCATCATAACCATCATCAGGGGGTAAAGGAGTGATGAAGTTGATTGTGACAGAGTTACCATGGTGGTCTGACATAGGGAGAGGATGAAGTGGCCCCACAGGTGCTGTGGTGGGTGATTTATTGCACATGCACTCAAGGCACCCCAGGATATACAACTGGAGTGATGCCTCTTGATCTCATACCACCACCATCTACCCGTGGGAAGTCCCCACCTCCCACCGGTTCCCTCCCTGCCCACTGCTGCGACCTTTCTGCTCCTTGCACCATCCACCTCTCTGACATCGGGAAGTGCTTCCATGCCTTCCCTGCTGGCTCCTTCTGAGCCAGATTCACCCTTCCAGCTATTCCCACCTTTGTTGCTTGCCATTTTGCCGCACACCCTTACTCCTGGTCCTGGACCATTCAGAGTCCCCGCAAGGGGACCATCTCTCAGATTCCCACCATCCCCATTGTGTGCCCTGCGGACTCCCCTCGAGCCACTAGGTGGCTTGTGGACATCTTCCACTCTTTCAAAGGCCACCTTCGCCCCTCTGCCCTTAACCCTGATATGGGCAGGGTTCTCCCCTCTATAGTGCAGTTGTATCAGAACAACATGCTGCTGCACCTCCGGACTGCTACCCGATTCTCGTCCGCACCACCTGCACCCCCCTCTAAGGCGGCGCCCAAGGGACCCATCCCCTTCCACCCTCCTTATCAGCTCCCGCTGCAGGCTGTCGTTCCCACGGGTGTCGTGGACCTCGTGGCAGAGCTACAATCACGGATCCAGAATCTCACGGAGTGTGTGGCTGACCTAGAGGCATGGCGTTACATCCGTGCACCTGGGCACTCCCCTGCGCCCATAGACTCCCCCTTCCCGTCTCCATCCCCCCCCCCCTGGGCTCTCCTCACGCTGCCTCCACTATCATCCCAC
>JBBPMX010000517.1:0-12174 GCA_038090515.1 Pulveroboletus cf. viridisquamosus | reverse complement strand
CACCCTAGATTGCCCCACCGTCTCAGATCTCATGTTCGATCCAGGGCGAGATCGTCAAGCGGATTCTGTACATGAATCCCGATGCGGAGTTTATCTTTTGTGCGGGCGATGACAAGGTGGGCACCGAACCCAATATATCCCGACGCTGCAGCTCACCCCCCGTTGTCAGACCGACGAAGACATGTTCCGGGCCTTGCACGTCTTCAAATCCAACGTGACCGGCAAAGTCCAGTTCGAAGCACCGCTGTCGGTCACCCTGATCGACCACGGCGTCACCCGCCCGGATGTCGAGCTGGCCATCGACCGCGACGCGATCTTCACGACGTCTGTCGGTCCGAGTACGAAGCGCACCTTGGCGAGTTGGCATGTGACGACGCCGTTGGAGGTGGTCGATCATATGTTGCATGTCCTTGGCGAGACGCGAGCGAGTGCTGGGCCTGAGACAGTGGGCGGCGGGAACGGGGAGGAAAGCAAGGGTTACGTATAGATTAGAAGAGGGGCAACGGTCGGAAACGATTTGCGGGTGCGTTAGAGTGCCCGATTAGATATCACCCATCTCCTCTCTCTTTTTTTTCTTTCGCGCCGCGGCTCTTTATGGTCGAAGGTCGTCTTTGTTGTTGGATAGCTTACTATAACACGTGTGTTTTCAATGGTATGATCACACTTGTCATTTTACGTGGCGCAGGGGCTGGAGACGAGCATTGTCAAGGTCCGTGGGATCCCCATATCCTGCTCTGCCGATCAGAGAATTGGGTGTGATGAGAGCGTCTCACTCTCGCGTCACCCGCGTCCGCGCGAGCTCGATCTTGCCCGCCGGATACGATGGGTCCGTCGCCCTTATCATTCTCTGCAGAAGGGATATCCTACAGCCGATGCACATATCTCGGGAGAGGGATCTGCTTCGTACAAGACCGCGGTTCTCCTCCCGTCCATCAGGCAGGTGGATGACGCGCTCAGTGGCAGACCTCACAGGTAGAGAAGCTAGCGCTGGGATAGGTACGTTAGGAAGATCAGGAGCATGATCGTAAATCTGTGCCGGCGAAAAGACGCTAGGAGTTTTAGAACTCAGAGAAGACTCGTGATACCGACTTTATCCCGGTTCGCAAGGGCCTGAATGGCCCCTGGAGTGCCTTCGCGATCTATCGTGTCCTGAGAAAGTGACACGGTAGCACTCAAAGGGCCTACTTGACTTCCAGGAACTACTTTGCCCGCGTACGGTAGGGGGTGCCATGAAGAGAGGGCGAAAGCTTGATGAGCAACGGTGTACGCTTGACAAACAGACTGGGGTTACAGACAAATGAAATGACGAGGATCGCTGAGGCAAGTGTGAATAACCGTGCCCATGGAAGAATCGCGAAGGGGAAACAGGGATACTAGGTATCCGGTGGTACCCCGGTGGTGTCTGCAGATTCGAATTATCCTGATTCTGACCGTCCTCATACCGACAACTGGGGCGCAACGAAACGGGTCTGGGAGCCTGCGGGTGGCATCGCCATTTCAGTTCTTATCTTGCGCCTGTTTACGCGCTCGTTCAGGGCTGAGGACAGACGATGTGCTTACGCGATCGAACTCTGCACCCCGACCTTGACGCCGACACTTGACGCAGCGAAACCTACAAGCCCAAAGTATGTTTAGATTATTTCCAGGGAGGAACAGTACGTACCTCGTGTGAGGAGTGATTATACAATGCTGACAATTCAGCAAGAATTTACGGTAGTGCTTGACGCTAGCGACTCTGGTGCAGTGCGGGCAGTTGCATTCCATCCAGATGGAATGCATCTATTAAGCGGGAGTCCCGGTGGGCTTCGACGATGGCGAATCGCGGATGGTCGACAGGTGGGAGAGCAGTTGGGAATGTATTTGAATGCTATTTGTGTTTCAAGCGATCACAAGCACGTAGTGTGCGGGACCACAAAGGGGGCGATCGTATGGGACGAGAGAATCGAGAGAAAAGTTGTCGAGGTGGAGCGCGGAGTGCCGGTGATTGCTGTCGACGTCTCCCCCGACGCCACCAGATTCGCCACTGGCACTGATGGCGAGACAGCAAGTATCTGGGACATCCTCACCGGCGAAAGACTGGTTGCACTCCGACATGATGACGGCGTTCGAGGAATCAAATTCTCGCCCCATGGCGAACACGTCGCCACCGCTAGTGGGGCCTGGGTTCATGTCTTTCACAGCCACAGTGGTGAGCGACTCGCCGCCATCCAGGTCAGTATGACATATGGATGGCATAATGCAATTACGCCCCTTGCATGGTTAGACAAATGGCAAATCTTCGCTGCATATGGTGGTCATTTAATCAAGGCTTTTGAGGTGTCTACCAGGTCTATGCTGGCCAAATCACGGGTGCATCGATCAATTGGCCTGTCGATCACTCTAGCCTCCAATGGGAAGTTTCTTGCTTCCTGTGAAGATCGTGCCATTTCATTCTGGGACACTACAACACTTGCTCGCATTGGGCCAGTCATTACAGAGCATCAAGCATTACAGTCAATTACCCTTTCTGCTGATTGCAACTATGTTGCTGCTGGAAGTTACGATGGAAAAATCTTCATTCGCAATCTGAGTGATATCCTGCCAGGCCAGTATTGTAATCCCTATGTGAGCATTCATGTACTATTTCTCAGGTTGGCTCATTGATTGGATTATCATTCTTCTGTTCTAGGTACCTCCCCAAGAGGTCAACTCGGGAATGCCTCAACACGCAACACAGCAAGAACAAGATAAAGGGACGTTGGCCTCAAGGATCGGCGACCATGGGGCAGTGGATGAGACTCTGGTAGGTGTTTGTCACCCTGATTGTCATTGCGAGGAAACTGCGCTGAAAACTACCTTTTCATGCAAGGAGCAATCCCCATCATCAAGTCAACTCGGGCTGGATAACCAAGGTGAAGGCGATCTACTTGAGGTACGGCGTTCACCCTTTTCTTTTAACGCTCGTCCTGATGAGCGCACAAGGTCGAAGTGCCAACTGGTGTGGCTGGAGCTCAGTTTGACTTTGATGAGGTCTGTTCCGACCTTGCCGCACTATACTTTTTGTGTTGATGTCATTGCAAAGCCACCGTCGCCAGTTCTGTCTGCACACCGTCAGGAGGACAAGGTAGCGTTACCAGGTTCGTCCTAGGTCATGCCACTACTATACGGGGCTTACTCCTCAGCGGGTTGTCCAGATCATGACACTGTAGCATCGCCTGGAGGTATGTCAATGGTCAGGAAATGGCTACAAAAGGTTACCAAGAGGGGTGGCAACGCTCGGGGTCCATGTCATCCAGATTGTCCTCCTAAGGAACCTGACCGCACTGAGGGCCCCCGACTCCGTTCGAATTCATTGGAAAGTGGGCGTATTGCAACCCCCAGGCCTTCGTGGATGGCTGCAGGTCGGCTTACAGTGGTCAGTTCATCGGTGACCACGAAGTGTACAGCGCACCTGATAAACCCTGTCAGCGATCGGTCGCAGCCAACCCGTACGAGAAACCCCAAAAACGAAGAAGGGTAAAACAGGTTCGTCGACTGTCCAGTTTGGTTGTTGGTGCCGATGTTTATCTCGAGTCCCAGTCCAGAATGAGTCCCCAAACTACTCAGATGGCCGGCCGTTCGAACGGAGCCGCCTCTACCAGCGGACAAGGTGGCGCAGATGCAAGTACATCCGGCACCGTGCGTGCCTTTTCGTGGTGATGGATTGCACAGTGGGAGCTCACTCGTTGATCAGGCGCAGCAAACGAACGAGGCGGCACAATCAGGTGTCCCTGCCACAGTGCGCCTTTCTTCCTTGTTCACTCTTTCGTTATTGATCGTGAGACGAAGGCTCAAGCTGGCGAAGTGACGAGCAGTTCGAACGAGGTTACCTCCGGTAGCAGACAGCCAAATACAGTCGGCACCGTTCGTACTTCTCGCAGCGATTGATCACGCTGTGACTTCGCTCATTGTTTTACTAGGCTCAGCAAGCGAACGATGGAGCTCAACCCACGGCCGCGTTAACAGGAGTCCGTGTCATGGTGCGTGCTCTATGCAACTCTTGACTATTGTGCTTATCGGGGAATGTGCAGGAGCAAGAAGAGGATGCTATTGTATGGATTGCATGCATGTTCAGGTTACCCAGATGGGTGTTGTGCCAGGGTTCCGTGAGCCAGGATGCGATGCATCAACATTAGTTCTTGTACTCCGTCTCATCACACAACATCAGTTACTTTAAAAGAAGCTGGCAACGGGTGATGCCATTGAGTTCATACTACGTATGTACAGCAACATCGTGCAAAAGAAACGTGGTCGTCGTTCAACAACAAAACATGACACTGACTTGGTCAACATTCCCCTCCCCTTCCCCTTCCGGCTTCTGAAACAACACGATCAAAAAAAGGATGGCATTTAAGAAAAAAAATGAAAGTGTAAATGCCACCATATGTTTTTCCTCTCCTCCCCCTGACTTCCCCTTCTCTCTCGCTCCTGCAGGTAGATGAGAATGAAACCAAAGAGATGTAGTAAGTTGTAGCGTAAGCCGAAACCATGAACGAGTCCATGGTGCAACAAGGGATAAATGGAATAAAAAAACGAAGAAACAGTCAAACGGAGATGGATGATTGAGAGGCGATTCAATCATCGCGCGTCCAATCGCTAGGCTACAGAGCAGGCACGCTGGACAACGGATAGAATAGATCAGAAAAGGATGCCCAACGGACAAAGCGGCACAGCACACGTACGCATGCTTACAGGTCGCTCATCATGCATCAGCCTTGAGCTTGAACGTCAAACTTGGTCGTGCAAATCGCACACTTCTCCACGGCCGCACCAAACCAGCACATCTTCAACTTGACTCGCCCGTATACGAGACACACATAGGTATGCAAGTAGACGCTTCAAGTATTATACAGAACGAACGACGGGGAGTCATATCGAGGTCAAGAAGAGTTCGATTACGTGGCATTATCGGGCGAGCGATCCCGAGTGGGGGTGAGTGGCGCTTTTCGCCAGTCTCCTTTCCGCTTTCATCACGGAGCGCGTGATCGGACAGATGCTGATCGATGGGTCGTAGATTGTTCCAGTGTAGACAGTGCCAAGACTTGTTGGAGAACAACGTGGCGCACAAACGTCCCATTGAAGTCCTCGTCGGGAAGAAGAATCTCGAAGTCCGTCCGTTGGCTGTCAACAAGGTCCGTCCCTGATCCTCCTAGATTGCCCCACCGTGTCAGATCTCTGGCGTGTTCGATCCAGGGCAAGATCGTCAAGCGGATTCTGTACATGAATCCCGATGCGGAGTTTATCTTTTGTGCAGGCGACGACAAGGTGGGCACCGAACCCAATCCATTGGTATTCCAACGCTGCAGCTCACCTCCCGTTGTCAGACCGACGAAGACATGTTCCGGGCCCTGCACGTCTTCAAATCCAACGTGACCGGCAAAGCCCAGTCCAAAGCACCGCTGTCGGCCACCCTGATCGACCACGGCGTGGCCCGTCCGGACGTCGAACTGGCCATCGGCCGCAACGCGATCTTCACGACGTCGGTCGGTCCGAGTACGCGGCGCACCTTGGCGAGTTGGCATGTGACGACACCATTGGAGGTGGTCGATCATATGGCGAGACGCGGGCGAGTGCTGGGCCTGAGACAGTGGGCGGCGGGAACGCGAGTGGGGAGGAAAGCAGGGTTTATGTATAGATTAGAAGAGGGGTAACGGTCGGAAATGATTCGCGAGTGCATCAGAGTGCCCGGTTAGATATCACCCACCCCCCCCTCTCTCTCTCTTTCGCGCTGCGGCTCTATATGGTCGAGGGTCGTCTTTGTTTTGTTGGATAGCTTACTGTAACACGTGTGTTTTCAATGGCATGATCACACTTGTCATTTTACGTGGCGCAGGGGCAACGTGAGCTTTGTCAAGGTCCGTGGGTTTTCAAGAGTTTCCGATCCCCATATCTTGTTCTGCCTTCAGAGAACTGGGTGTGGTGAGAGCATCCCACTCTCACGTCACCCGCATCCGCACGAACTTGATCTTGCCCGCCGGATACGATGGGTCCGTCGTCCCCATCATTCTCTGCTGAAGGGATAGGCGGCGGGACGTTCATTCATGTCATACGATGGATAGGTACGTTAGGAAGATCAGGAGCATGATCATAAATCTGTGCCGGCGAAAAGACGCTGGGAGTTTTAGAACTCGTGATACCGGCTTCCTACCGGACGGGGAGGTTCCAAAGCAACCTCCCGGTTTGCAAGGGCTTGAATAACCGCTGGAGCGTCTTCGCGATCCATCGTGTCCTGAGAAAGCGACACGGTAGCACGCGAAGGGGGCCTACTTGACTTCCAGGAACTGCTTCGCCCGCATACGGTAGGGGGTGCCATGATGAGAGGGCGAAAGGTTGATGAGCGATGGCGTACTCGTAAAAAACGGACTCGGATTGCAGAGCAATGAGATCACTGACGAGGACGGCTGAGGCGAGTGTGGACGACCGTGCCCATGGAAGAATTGCCAAGGGGAACCAGGGATACTAGGCATCCGATGATACCTTGGTGATGTCTACAGATCCGAATTATCCTGATTCTGATCGTCCTCATACCGAGCACGATGCTCAGGGATGCGAAGACAACTGAGACGCAACAAAACGGGTCGGGGAGCCCGGATTGAGATTGACTCGCAAGCCGAGCTCTCGAGGGAGCCCGCGGGTGTCGCAGTCATTTCAGTTCTTATCTTGTGCCTCTTTGCACGCCCGTTCAGGGCAATCCGAGGGATCCGAACAAATAGAAGCATCAACAACACGAGACAACTGGATGGCTAAGGACAGACAATGTGCTCACGTGGTCGAACACTCTGCATCACGACTCGACCTTGACACCGATACTTGACGCAGCGAAATCTACAAGCACAAAGTATGTTGAGATTACTCCCGTGGAGGAACAGTGCGTACCTGGTATCGGGAGCGATTATACGATGTTGACAATTCAGCAAGAACTTACGGTAGTGCTTGACACTGGTCACTCTGATACAGTCTGGGCGGTTGCATTCCATCCAGACGGAATGCATATATCAAGCGGGAGTTCCCTCGGACTTCAACGATGGCGAGTCGCAGATGGTCAACAGGCGGGAGAGCAGTTAGGAATGGACTTGAATGCGATTTGTGTTTCAAGCGATCGCAGGCACGTCGTGTGCGGGACGGCGAAGGGGGCGATCGTATGGGACGAAAGAATCAAGACGAGGGTCGTTGAGGTGGCGCGCGGAGAGTGGGTAGATGCTGTTGATGTCTCACCTGACGCCACCAGATTCGCCACTGGCGGCATGACAGCGACCATCTGGGACATTTTCACCGGTAAAAGACTGGTTGCACTCCAGCACGATAATGACGTTGTAGGCATCAAATTCTCGCCCCGTGGCGAACGCATCGCCACCGCCAGCAAGGGCTCGGTTCAAGTCTTTCACAGCCACAGTGGTGAGCGACTCGCTACCATCGATGTCGATGTGGTGCATGGACCGTATGCAATCACACCCCTTGCATGGTCAGAAAATGGACGGCAAATCTTTGCTGCGTGTAATGGTAATTTAATCAAGGCTTTCGAGGTGTCTACCAGGTCCATGTTGGCCGAATCGCGGGCCTACCAATCAATTGGCTCACGGATCGCTCTAGCCTCCAATGGGAAGTTTCTTGCTTCCTGCAAAGAACACTCCATTTCATTCTGGGATACGTTGACACTTACTCCAATTGGGCCAGTCATCACAGAGAGTCAAGGGCTATGGTCAATTGCTCTTTCTGCTGATTGCAAGTATGTTGCCACTGGAAGACGCGATGGGAAAATCGTGATTCGCAATCTGAGCAATATCTTGCCAGGCCAGTATTGCAATCCCTATGTGAGCATTCATGCACTATTTTTGTTGGATAAGGTGTACATTGTCATTCTTCTGTTCTAGGTACCTCTCCAAGAGACCAACTTGAGAATACCTCAACATGCAGCACAGCAAGAACAAGATGAAGGGGTGTTGGCCTCAAGGGTCAGTGACAGTGAAGCAATGGATGAGACTCTGGTAGGTGTTTGTCGCCCTGAATGTCGTCACGAAGACATTGCACTGAAAACCACCTTCTCGCGCAAGGAGCAACCCCCATCATCTGGTCAACTCGGGCCGGAGAACCAAGGTGAAGATGATCTACTTGAGGTACAGCATTCACCCATTTCTTTTAGTGCTAGTCCTGATGAGCACACAAGGTCGAAGTGCCAATTGGTGTGGCTGGAGCTCAGTTTGACTTTGATGAGGTCTGTTCCGACCTTACTGCACTATATATTTCGTTGTTGATGTCATTGCACAGCCGCCGTCGCCAGTTCTGTCTGCACACCGTCAGGAGGACAAGATAGCGTTACCAGGTTCGTCCTAGGTCATGCCGCTATTATACGGGGCTCGCTCCTCAGCGGGCGGTCCAGATCACGACACTGTAGCATCGCCTGGAGGTATTTCAAAGGTCAGGAAATGGCTGCAAAAGGTTGCCAAGAGGGGTGACAACAGTCAGAGTCCATGCCGTCCAGACCATCCGACCAAGGAACCCGACCAAGCTGAGAGTCTCCGACTCCGTTCGAATTCACCGGAAAGAGGGCGTATTGCGACCCCCGGACCCTCGTGGATGGCTGCAGGTCAGCGTACACCAGTCAGTTTTCCATTCATCGGTAGCCATGCAGTATACAATGCGTCTGACAAACTCTGTCAGCGATCGGTCGCGGTAGACCCGCGTGAGAAACCCAAAAAACGAAGAAGGGTAAAATGGGTTCGTCGATTGTCCAGTTTGGTTGTCGGTGCCGATGTTTATCTCGAGTCCCAGTCCAGAATGAATCCCCAAACTACTCAGGTGGCTGACCGTTCAAACGGAGCCACCTCTACCGGCGGACAAGGTGGCGCAGATGCAAGTACATCCGGCACCGTGCGTGCCTTTTCGTGATGATAGATTCCACTGTGAGAGAGCTCACTTGTTGATCAGGCACAGCAAACGAACGATGGAACTCAACCCACGGCCGCATTAGCAGGAGTCCGTGTCATGGTGCGCGCTCTATGCAACACCTGACTATTGTACTTATCGGGGAATGTGCAGGAGCAAGAAGAGGATGCTATCGTATGGATTGCATGCATGTTCAGGTTACCCAGATGGGTGTTGTGCCGGAGTCCGGTCAGCCAGGATGGGACGCATTGACATTGATGCTTGGATCCTGTCTTATCACACAACATCGATCATTTTAAAAGAAGCCGGCCATGGGTGATTCATGATGCCAATGAGTTCATGCTACGTATGTACAACATCATATAAAAGAAACATCGCCGTCGTTCAACGGCAAAACATGGCACTGGCTTGGTCATCGTTCCCCTCCTCTTCCCTTCCGGCTTCTGAAACACCAGCCAGCGCGCGACAGTGGCAGATAGACCAATGACAATGGTGAAGAAGAAAGGGATGACCTACAACTGGCGTAGTTTAGCTAGGTGGTGTGATAAGGGCAGTAGGAGATGCAAGGAGATATACCTGGCGTCGGAAAGAAGGCGACTTTCGAAAACAGGAGAGCGGGTGTGAAGATAACCATGTTGATAAGATTAAGGAGCTGTAAACATTGAGCGCAAATGAGAGATAGTCAAATACCTTTGAGGCAGGCTTGTCGACGATGCCTTTGAACGAGAGTGTGAAACCGGCAAGACATGGGAGGAAGACTTCGAATATCGACTGGGAGAGGTCAGCGATGATATTAATTGAGAGTGCAATCGAACGCGTTACCTGGGATACGGTGGAGAGGCCGTGGAGTAAGCAGGGACCTCGTCTGTGAGGTGTTGGGGGCAAAGAAGTGTGCGTTGTGAACTCAACCATTCCAGTAAAAAAAGGCATGTACATATACCTACAACATCGATGACCACAATGCCCACAAGCACACACGCGAGGTGTTCCACACATCCCTGGGTGTTTAAGCATAATACGACACAATGAAGTGAGCTGACGTACAGTTGACTTCCATCCCATGGACAACATGCTCTGTTCGAAATCGCCCTCAAATGCACGCGTGCTAACCCACATGAATGGGTCCCGCAAGTTGCATATCATATGGCAAGTACTTCCGACTCGAGTCAGAAGATGGGACTATCCTTGACAACCGGGAGAAGCTTCATGATGCTGATTGCGCACTTAGTTACTATCAGAGCGAGGCTGCCTTAGCTGGGGTCCAAATAAGGATAAGCCATGAAGACACAAGGGGACCCATATACAGAGCGAGCCTGTACTGGCACACCTTGTTCTCTTACTCCCCATAGCCAACCACTGTGTGTCCCGAAGGATGTCATCAACAAACACTAGTATGTAGTAGCAGCTCCGAGAAGTGATTGTTGAATGCTTACCAGCAACAAGACCCAATAATGCTACTGGACGCAGGCCTCTCTGATCGAGTGTGGGGGATTGCATTCCACCCTGACAGAAAACACCTCTTGGGTTGTGGTGAGCGTGGGATTCATCGATGGAAACTTGAGGATGGCCAGCAGGTCAGAACACAACCAGCAACAACAGAGCCAACGTCCATCTCAGTGTCCAGTGATCATAAATGGATTGTTTGTGGGACTGATGGCTCAGGAGCAGGCGTGTGGGACGAGGAAATGTATAAGATTGTCGAGGTAGAGAGTGGAAAGCGGGTGGTTTCAGTCGACATTGCTCCCGACTCAATGAGGTTTGCGACTGGGACGGGCGACGATGATGACAACACGGCGAGCGTATGGGACATTCAGACAGGGAAACAACTGGTCGGACCACTTCAGCATAGTGATTGGATCAAAGGAGTCAAGTTCTCGCCCAACGGTGAGCGCATCGCAACAGCCTACACTGGTGGCCCGATCCGGATCTTTGACAGCCAGACCGGCTACGAACTCGCCACCATCAATGTCGTCACGTCCTCATATTATCCAATCACTCCCCTTGCATGGTCCAGCGATGGATCACAGATTTTCGCCGCATCGGATGACAAGGAAGTCATCTGTTTTGATGTCTACACCAAGTCTGAGATTGCCAAGTCGCCGACGCTCAAAGATGTCTGGTCCATCACCCTCGCCAGTAATGAAAAGTTTGTTGCTGCAC
This sequence comes from Pulveroboletus cf. viridisquamosus, assembly GCA_038090515.1. Classification (NCBI taxonomy): domain Eukaryota; kingdom Fungi; phylum Basidiomycota; class Agaricomycetes; order Boletales; family Boletaceae; genus Pulveroboletus; species Pulveroboletus cf. viridisquamosus. Next base: position 1,113 of record JBBPMX010000517.1, on the reverse strand, counting down.
ACTTGCCATCTTCCATTTTTCTCTTGGACACATTGACTCTGTCTCCCATTGTCCCTCCTATTGAAGAGGACTCTAATGTGACTTCGATTGCCATCTCCCTGGATAGTGGCTACCTGGCGACCGGTCGAAACAATGGGAAAGTCGCCGTGCGCAATCTCGGCCATATTCTGCCAGATGAATATGGCCCATTCCAGGTAGATCATGTGTGATTCTGGGGATATTGGCTGACCATCATCCTATTGTACTAGCTGTCTGCCTTTGGAGGACCGCACTTTGAGCAACATTCGGTTTCAGGAAGCCATGGCAACCATTCATCTCACTTGGTAAGATTTCGTCGTTCCGCTAGTGACATCAGCTGTGCTGACTTCCTCATTTGTACACACGCCAGGAGGAACCTAGGGGATCTCACTTGGTCGCATCCAAGACCCCTGGTGAAGACACCAGTGGCGGTCTCGAGGTATGTATTCATTTATTCGCTCGCAATCACATCCTCACGTTCCCGTAGATTTCTCTGCCATTGAATGCGCCCACACTAGAGTTTAACTTTGACGAGGTTAGTGATCCCTATATTCTCTTGCTTCGATCCTGACACTGTTGCAGCCACCATCCCCGGTGGCTCCAACGCGCCCAGAAAACAATGCCGATACTGGCGGTTCGTCTCACCAGAGTCCAACTATCAGAAGGCTACTACCAAGATGGATCAAGAAGGGTCGCGAGAACATCGCATCGCTTGAGCTTGGTCGACTTCACAGAAAATTGCGTCCCCCCACCAATCATCGCTCGCGTTCTCCATCACCAGCGCCAGCGAATGTTCCGATCCAGCAGCCTTCGCGGATGGCCGCAGCACAACTCAATCAGGTGAGCTCACGCTTGATAGAACACTCGGTGCGGTATGCTTAACGTGTGCATGTGGCCATAGCGCACTTCCACTGGGAAGAAAAGGGTTCGTTGTTCTTCGAGTATCCATGCGGGAGCTTATGAGGCATTGTGTAGTTTAATCCTGAGGCCCAGCTGAAGCGACGAGAACAAGAGCGTCGAGAGCAGGAGCAAGCCGCTTCCAACAGTGGTCAACCCACTGGAGACCCAGCCGTTCGTTGTTTCTCGCATTGGTGT
>JBBPMX010000515.1:0-12188 GCA_038090515.1 Pulveroboletus cf. viridisquamosus | reverse complement strand
ACTGGTAAGTCTCGTCTCTCCATCTACATCTGAGAGGGAAGTTTTTCCAAGTGCTGAAAATCGTGTGCAACGTCCCTCCTCCCTGTCAGACATTGAAGGAACCGCATAGCCTCGCCTTTTTGAGCACCGTCCTCATCCAAACACGACGTACGTCTGCGACCTCCCATTCCCCCTCTTCCCTGTACAAGCAAACAACTCGTGTTGTTATCGTTTTACTTGGGCATCCCCCGGCCCTTTTTCCCCTTTTTTTTTCCTGCTCGACTCAGTCGTTGACACGCCTTATAAACTGCTTTCGCTCCCCCCGCCGGCTTTGAAAAACACAACACAACACACCCAGTTTACTCCAACTCACTGCTCGCATCGTGAGTATTCCCTGACTATTCGTCTTGAAACAAAGCATGAACCGAAAAAACGCCGCTCGAAAACAGACTGAACATTCGAAAGGCCACCTCACGTGCCTATGCTGACAGCCCAAGTATGGCTGTTGAACTCCCCGCCGTCTCCCTCCAATTCGCACGTCGTTCGGACCTCCCCCTCTCAGAGGATACAGATGGACACGAGGTGTGACCCATGCTTTCCCCCACGCCCGGATGTTGAATTTTGAATGTCGTGTCTGTCCAGGTGAGAAAGGCAACAGCTTATGACAGCTCGAATTAGGACTGTGCATTGACCACTCTATAATATGTCAATGCCTTATTTATCTTGACACTTACATAATACTAGCAATGGCCGCCGTCTGGCGTCTTCAACACGGCCATACCTGATTATGCATACCATTGCTAGCACACATGTCATAATGATACTTTTATTGAAAAAGCCATCAACAGTAATATTACAGGACTGGAAGGCAATCCAAGGCCAACATGCAGAGATAATCAGAAAGTGGACCTCCATCGGGAGGGGAAGAAAAGGTGACATGCAATGAGTCCAACTCGGAACGAAATCCGGACCCGCCAGAAAGAGAATGCCTGTCAGGAAACAGCTAGAGAAGGTGTGGCGGGCAGTCAAGAGGAGGTCGGGTCCCAAATTCAACTAGTCTATTCTATCCATCTACTGTTTTGCCTTGGCAGCCATCTAAATCCAGATGCGACATCAGTGATAGGGGAGATAGGTGTATAATAGCCAACACGTGCCAAGTTAAGTGCGGATCCAGCCTTGAACCACTCAATCTGGCCCTCATTGAACGAGTGTGCCAGGGAAATTTCCTAAAAAGACAGGGAATCAACATTGGACGCACGGCATGTCGTCTCAAGTACTGACATCTTTGGTACCATCGACATGCTTGGCAACAAGTGTCAAGTGCTTGTCGGGAGCAAATGACTCGAGACCAAGAATGTCCACCTTGTCGTGAGGTTGAAGCTTGTCATAATCCTCGGGGTTGGCGAACGTCAAGGCGAGCATACCCTGCTTCTTCAAGTTGGTTTCATGGATGCGGGCGAAGGAGCGGACAATAATCGCGAGACCACCAAGGTAACGAGGCTCAAGGGCAGCATGCTCGCGGGAAGAACCTTCGCCATAGTTGTGGTCACCAATGACAACCCACTTGATACCGTGATCGCGGTAGTAAGCAGCAGTTTGTGGGACACCCTCGTATTCACCAGTAATCAAGTTCTTAACCTTGTTGGCCTCACCGTTCTCAGCATTGATGGCACCAATCAAGCAATTCTCTAGTATGAGATGAGTGGAACTCTAGTAGGATCATCGCGATAACTCACGGGAGATGTTTTGGAGGTGCCCACGATACTTGAGCCAGGGTCCACCAGCACTAATGTGGTCCGTTGCTACCAAGAGACAATTGATATTACCAACACCAACTAAGAGAATTGTTCACTTACTGCACTTGCCCTTGACCTTGATCAAGACAGGGAGATCAATGGGTGTCTTTCCATCCCAAGGCTTGAAGGGCTGAAGGAGTTGAAGACGGTCGCTCGTAGGACTGACGGCGACAGCGACGGCAGCACGGTCACTAGGGGGTGCCTGGAAGGTGTCTTGACCAGGATCGTATCCACGGGGAGGGAGCTCATTGCCAGAAGGATCCGAGAACTTGAAGGGCTTGCCATCGGCGCCAGTAAGGGTGTCAGCGACGGGATTAAAGGTGAGGTCGCCAGCAAAAGCCATAGCAGTCACAACGTCGGGGGAAGCGACGAAAGCATGCGTAGCGGGGTTAGCATCATTACGACCAGTGAAATTGCGGTTATAAGAGGTAATGACTTGAACAGAATCAGAAATATTCCCAAATAATTGAGGGCGGCTCACTCGAGTTGACCTCTCCTTTCTTAACATCCTGCCTGTCCCATTGACCGATACAGGGACCACAGGCATTTGCGAGGACGAGACCGCCGACGGCCTCGAAAGCGCCCATTTGGCCGTCACGTTCAATAGTGGCCCGAATTTGCTCAGAGCCAGGGGTAATAGTAAACTTGCTCTTGGCCTGAAGCCCATGTGCGGAAGCTTCCCTGGCAATCGAAGCGGAGCGGGACATGTCTTCATATGAGGAGTTGGTGCAGGAGCCAATGAGAGCAACCTTGAGTTCCTGAGGCCAGTTGTTCTTCCTGACCTCTTCGGCAAACTTGGAGAGAGGAGTAGCAAGGTCAGGCGTGAAGGGACCGTTGATGTGGGGTTCGAGCTCGGACAGATTCTATTCCAGGGTAATGAGCGTTTATACTAGAGATTGAAAATAAACACGTACGATCTCAATGACTTGGTCATACTCGGCACCATCATCCGCCTTGAGGTTATGCGAGAAGCGCTGAGCGTACTGGGCAATTTCTGAACGTTTGGTCGCGTTCAGGTAGTCGACCATGCGGTTATTGAAGGGGAAGAGCGAGGTGGTCGCACCGATCTCGGCGCCCATGTTACAGATAGTAGCCATACCCGTGCAAGAAAGTGACTCGACACCAGAACCGTGATACTCGACAATGGCACCCGTTCCGCCCTTGACAGTGAGAATACCGGCAACTTTGAGGATGACGTCTACAACAGGACGGTGTGAGTAACACAAGTGCAAAGATGGGTTGACTAATCCAACCTTTAGGAGTCGTCCAGCCACCTATCTTGCCTGTCAGGTTGACACCAATTACCTTGGGGCACTTGAGCTCCCAAGGAATATCAGCCATGACATCGACGGCATCAGCACCACCAACACCACAAGCAACCATTCCAAGACCGCCCGCATTTGGTGTATGCGAATCGGTACCAATCATAAGCCCACCCGGGAATGCATAATTTTCCAAGATGATCTGGTGAATGATACCAGAACCAGGTTTCCAAAAGCCAAGACCATACTGTACGATTCCCAGTTCAGATAGGCAGCCCATCTGGGTACGGTAAAGTGGAGCAACCCACCTTGGCAGTTGCGGTCGCCAAGAAATCATATACTTCCTTGTTGAGGTTGATGGCTCGCTCCAAATCTTTGACACCACCGATCTGTGCCTCGATCAAATGGTCGCAATGAACAGTCGTTGGCACCGCAGCAGTGTCCATGCCTGCCGACATGAATTGCAGAAGCGCCATCTGAATTATGTAAGCGCGCATCAGGCCGGAAGACATCAAAATGGCGTACTTGAGCGGTCGCATCTTGGCAAGCTACACGCTAAGGACATCCTTGAGCCAATGAAACTAAACCAAAGGCGAAAGACGTACGTCGGGACGAAGCTTGAGGTAGCTCACACCTCGGACGAGATCCTGGTTGTGAGGATCATCCAAATGGCCATAGACAATCTTCTCCGACAATGTCAATGGACGGCGCAACCTAACAGACCGAGAAGCGTCAGGAGGGTCCGTCATACAAGGAGGAGTTCGAGCACCTTTCACGGACGACGGCAAGGTTGTCCTCGATGCGCTGATAGTTGATGTACGCACCCTTTTCCAAGAGGGATATGGGAACCTTGGTGTCGCCAATACGCGGGGCGACGGTGGCCATCCCAGCAGTAAAGCGATGCACTGAGCGCAGGGCATCACGGACTCTTGGAATAAGACTGATCATCGTCGGTAAAAGCGTCGACGGCGACACGGAAGGGGACGAAGCGCTGAGCCAGAGTTCCGACGAGGAAAAGAGATGTCTCCGGCTATTTCCGTGTGACCAGCCTGTTTTATGCCCTTGTGATTGGACTTGCTTGGTACAGCCACAGCCAATCGCAGGTATTTATTTACAAATATTATCTCCGCTTCAGTTTGGGTGCGCCCGCCGAATCCGGCACGTTCGGCCGCTCCGTTGCCGATCTCACACACAGTGGGGGTAATATATCAGCAGGTACTCCCCTCCCGACTATGTATGGCCGCCGCACCCAATGGCGTTACATGCTAAGAGTCCGACAAGTCCAGCCAACTATCTCCACCCCTGGCATGACGAGGCAGCAAGTCACATACTGACGGATGCATATCCGAAACTCGTGCCTTCTAGTCCTCTTGCGATGAGCGTAAATTGCTGGGCAGCCTCCCTCGTTTTTCTTGGCGACCTCGACCTACAATCGGTTAATACGTCAGTACGTCCCCACGGATCGGATCCAACAGAGCACCTACCCAACCACAGCCTTGACAAATGCCCGCTTGGCCTCCGGAGTGGCTTTGGATGGCACGAAATCCTCCTGGGATAATGCACCCCGGTAAGCGGTAGCATCCCCGGAAACAATGCGTCAACACGTACAGTGAAGAGAATTTCGTTCATCCATTCCTTCGTTTCGGATGGGTATTTGGATGCAATCATGGACAATAATTCAATCAGGTTCTGAGTCGCCGACCTCGGAGCCACACCCGCAAACCCGGTTAGAACCGCCCGAAGGATCGGCCGACCGTGCATTTGGAAGAGGATAGTGCCGGCTTCTCCGAGGTCATCGCTTCCCGCAGTACGCCGAATAAGCGTTTCCTAACAAGGTCATCACTGAGTTCATTATGCCTGAGGGCAGAAATGCCTCCGACGTACCAGGAACGTGCACGTCGCAACCAGAGAATAACGTTCCTGGAGCGACAACGAGCTAACCGCACATTGCATCAGTGCATCCAGGGCACCCGGCGGTAGATTGTAGAATACTGCCAAAAAGTGCTTCGCCACCTATCCACATGCCTTTAATGCACAGCCACAAAATCCGATCAATACTCACACTGTCCAAGCAGCCAAAGAAAGCCTGTACGACATCGGGGTTCTAGGATCGCGTCAGTCACAACGCCAGCTACTTGTATCGGTGCTTTCTCACAGATTCCATGGCTCCCGGTTGACCAAGCATCGACAACGTTGTCTGTAGCAGAACAGGCAGTACATTCGACACGACCGACATTCCCTCGACATTTGGTGGTGTTTTCAGCGTCGAATTCATAAACATGATAGGCGGGTCAAGTTGAATAATGAGCATGTTCGCTAGTGTGAGCCACACTGCCGTGAGTTGCCTTTGAGATGCAATACATATCAGCCCCAAGAGCGGACCCGGTGGTAGGGATAACAGCGTGATGTCACTGGGCAAGGAAGTAATAGAGCGCAAGAAGTCACTGAGTGCCTATGTATTGCATGCCGTCAGCTCGTCTCCATCTATCCTCACACGAAACTTACGTCGGACACACTCGCGTCTGTCGACCACAGTTCGAACGCGCTTCTCACTGCTCCAAATAAATTTTCTCTGAGTTTGACCATTCCGTAATCGTCACGAGCCCGCCGCAAACGCTCCGCTTCCGCTCGCTCTGCAGGCGTTTCATCAATGATGAGCAACGAATCCGCGGTGCGGGTGAGTCCCTTGGCTACTCCCGATAATGTTTGGAGTTGAACTATAGCCACAGCACGTGCTTCTTCGGGAAGCTAACAAGGAATAGGTGACTTCCAACTCACGAACACTCCGTCATGGAAGCATACCCTTGACGCGGACCGTAAGGCTTGTTCGAGTTTCTCGACTACAGGGCACACGATGGCGAGCACAGGCGGGATCTCTTCCTCGGGCGGTAATGCTTGAATAACACTCGCTATCGACTGTAGAACTTTGCTTTTCTCCGTGTCCTGGGGTACAAACACTAAGATAGATGCGTGAAGGACCATGACATCACCCACAGGAATTCCAGTCAACCCAGCGTGTAACTCCGCAAATGCTCCTATGTGCGGTGCTAGAGCCGCTCGATTGGCATCACAGAGATCCCGCAGTGCGTTCGCAGCCGGTAGACAGAGCGACGGTTCAGGTAGAGAAACGACGACGTACGAAATAGCGTTCATGAGAAGTGAGGGAGATGACACAGGTGTGCTCGTGATAGACTGAGTGGTAAACCACGACGCGTATGTACCTTTTTACATAAATTAGTACTTGATCAGTTCTGTTCTATGACACAGACCCGAAATGTGGCTCACTGATGAGACTAAGGGCAGTGCGTCGTATCCTATCTTGACCGGTAGTTGGTAGCCGTCCGAGTACATCTGGTCCAAACAGCCGAGAAATGAATTGATTGTCCTCGAGGGGGACCGCCTCCTGGACAGACATGATGCAATGTAAAGTAGCTTCTGTTTCCTAAGGGAATCATGAATGGATTTCCGCTGGGAGATCGGAGAGGTTAGTGACACCCACCTCCCATCCACTGGATTCAGGTCTGCTTGCAAGGCGTTCTTGGATATCGTTCAAGTAATAGGCCATCATGTCATTGCGGAGAATATAGTATCTGAAAAGTGTCAACTCTGTCGGCCGCGTAGATACCGCGCACCTACGCGTTGATGAGCGTATCGCCGACATCCCTCCGGTAACTGAAATTCTTGAGTAAATGTGTCCCTGAGAGGGTGAAAGTACCACTGACACCTGAAACTTGTCTACCTGATCTATCCCGTATTGTAACCGACGTTAGTGCGCCTCTCGCATCTTAATCTTGAACAACCCACCTTTTGGCCATCCGCTTAATGTACTCGGAGGCGGCCATGAAACCTTTCTCCTCAAGATCTTCACAAGTTCAACATATACAGCATTCACTAATGCCAGCCTATTGCTTTCCTCCACGTCCGCAGGTGGCATGCTACCCGTCTCATTAACCCCTTCGTCATACTCCACACTCCAGAGTGATTCCTGGAAGAGATACCAAAACCCAAGCGTCATCTCGCTCTCCTCTTCGTCTACGCCAAAATAACCAGGCAAACCAGTATAACCGAGCAATAGTCGAAGGAAACTTTGTATGAGCTGTGATCGAGTGTGCGGAGAACCTGCTACCGGTTGTTGTGAAGTGATATTAGTAGCAAAGTATGTATTCGAGTGATCACCAAGAGTCACAATGAGCTTGCACAAAGAGTGAGAGAGCTCCAAGGTGTCTCCGGCTGAAATTTGATGTGATTCAGATTGTGCAGTATCGAAGGAACGAGCGACGCACATGATGTACTAGACTGAAGAATTCGAGGACCCCATGTGTCAACCCAAACGAGTAGCGGAAGTGTAAGCGACATGACGCCCGCACCACCAGCCAACGGGGAGCGCGTCATAATTTCCTGCAGCGCGTCCGAAGCCGGAGAGAAATTTTCGTGGTCAATATCAATTTGCGGGGTAGGAGGGGTCAATAGTGAGATTAACATTGGGATTAATGGAGTGATATCGCTGCCGCAAATCTCATTATCAGTCAATGAGATTTGGATGGCGGACACATACTTTCCACGAAGGACGGACATCCATGCTTGTAGGCACTTGAGCGCAGAGTCCAACTCATAGGCGCGCATTTGACTTCGAGGCTGGGTAATAATCGCAACGACGGCACGTACGACGAGTGGGGCGGCGTCGAGAAGAGTTTGCTGCATCTGCATTCTGCCTCGAACATCGGCCTGGGATGCACGGGGAAAGAACTGGCGTGGACGCTTACTTGCTCGCGCCAATCAAATCGGCCGTCTCGACTTCCTCTGCAACAATGGATAGGAAATCAAGCAAAATTTCCGTAGAGGTTCTACGGTTAGACAAGAACTCGACGGTTGACACGATCCAGCCCGGCCATAATGACGGGGAACCCGGAGCGATTTTCAATGCTAACGACGTAATCTAACGGCGCTCGTGAGACAGGTGAGTGGACGTTTAAAGCTGGTCATTTTACCGCCACGAACAGCTTGCGAAGGATGAATTTGCTCTTCCCCGACACGATCGAATGGGATGTGAGTTCGAGCACTAAATCACGTAGGGAGGTGGCGTTGTCTATCGGAAAGGTATCCCTAGGGAATATTTCAACGGGCGAACTCGGTGCGCACGACCATTAGCGTACCAATCTCTGGCGATTTTGACCTGGACGGTATGTGCACCGAAGAACTGGACGTTCACGTCGTCGTGATTCAGAAATGGGATGACCAAGCCCCATGCCTCGTATCGTTTCTGGATGTCGAAGAGTTCCTGTTGAAGACGACGTTGGGTATCTGATGAGCCAGCGCTGGAGGGGGAGTAGGCCTGTTGTATGAGCTACAGAGTCGTGTGGCATCAGGGAAGAGCGGCTCCACAGATCGGATTTTGACTAGTACCTGAGCTGCTTGGACTACATCAGACTGAGGAAGGGTCGGAAGAAAAGTCGGGTTTGCCATCTAGACAGAAGGTGTTCAGTCAAACGGTGTGTGCGTGTGATAGGGCATTCGTTGGTACGACTCATTCTAGGCTATTCAACTACATCCTTGACCAACGCCAAGAACGTCTCGACCAGCGCACGCGATGGCTCCAGTTCGCCTGGTAGACTCAGCGCCCCGAATCGCCCCGCCTTGGCCCACTCATCCACCACCGCAACCCCCCAGAGTGCGAGCCACCCAAACGTCCACATCCAACCCCAGATCCCACCAACCGGTCTGCCCGTTACCGCTTTCCACACCCGCTCCAACACAACCCCGACGCTGCTCATCACCCAGAAACCGATGACGGCGCCCGAGTTTCCGCCGCGTCCAATGGATCGAAGCTCGATGTCGTGGAAGATACCGGAAACGAGGAAAGCTCCAAACAGGCCTCCAAGGTGGCCAAACACGAAACCAAACGGTCGGAGACCGAGCGCCACGAGTAGTTCACGCATCATCTGATGCCATCGACGGCCCCAGAATTCGCTCAAAGAAGTCGATAGCCACGGAGCGTCGAAGAGGGGTGGCCATTGAGCCGGATATTGCTGGAACAGGATGATGCACACGATTGCTAGAAGTTGGTAACCCCACTGGATCGCAAAATATGCCATGCAGACTGTTAGGAAGGACACGCATACAGCTCGCAAGAGTTCGAGGTCGGGTGGAAGGGTACCGTCAAACAGAGAACCACCGTTCAGCGACCCATACGTCCCAGGAGATGAGATGCGGATGACCTGAAGGCACGTGTCAAAAGCAAAAGCGTGAAAGGCCAGTCGGGCTGCCGACAACAGCACGAAGGTTATTCGGGAATCTGTCTCAAGGGCGGGCTTGGGGAGGACGAGTCCTTGCGGCCAATTCCATCCGATGCCCCGCGTGTTGAGCATCAAGTCACACGCATTCCAGAACGCTGAGTAGATGCTCCCTGAATTTGGATCGCTCTCCCTGTTGGAAGGTCTTTGGCGACGAAAACGCTCTCGAGCGACAGCCCAGGCTGTACAGCGCATTGAGATGGTGCACATATGAGTCTGGAATGAAACTACTCATTAAATGACAACCACTCGATCAGGGCACGCACGACAAGTACAGTGTTCATCTGAGCCTGTTTGGGATCGCCTCGCGACAAGTCAATAAACGCACCGTGCCAGGCAAGCCAGACAACGACAGGTAAGAGCGCGAGGCGGTATAAGCGCGTTCCATCGAGTTGAACGAGTACTCCCATCAAGTATTGACAGATGAGAGGCAGGAGGATATACGCAAGAAAAGTATGCTTTGTGAGGCTGATCTTCTGCGACATTGCAAAGACGTCTTCGACGCTTTGGCTACTCGGCCATGAGTATCACACTGTACGATGAACATGGAGAAACTGACCCTGCTGGAACGGCCATCTTACTGAGTAAGAAGCGTAAGTCCTAACGTCAGATCGATTGGTTCTTATCCCGGTCGGTCTCATAGTAGCCTTAGGAATCTGGACCAAAAAGGCTTGTCCGCCTCCGCCTCATGTCCACCGGTCGTGAAGCGCAGCAGAATCAGAATCACCTTTACTGCGGATTGGGAGACACCCAACACTGCGCAGAAAGGTAAGGACGCTAGATGCACTACCAGATGAGCTCCAGCTCACCAGGAACCTTGCCAGCTGTCACCGTCGTAAGCCGTCTCATCTGGTTCATTACCGCACGCCATCTCCCTAGTGGGTCCAAATGAGCGCAATTACTATACCAATCCAACGATATCGGGAAAGCTGGGCCTTCAATATAAATAGTTCGGACGAACTGCGGTTACAAGCCAACATGAGTGTGTCGTAGGTAGGGTGTCCTCTTCGCCCAGGACCCACCCTCATCACTCCTGCCTCATGACCTTACAAGCAAGGTCAGTCCCCATGTCCTCCGCATGGCGCAGATTTCTAATAATTTCGCGTAGTTCTCAAAGTGTCGTCGACGGCGCGTTTGCAACGTCACAAAAGATTGCTATCACAAGCGCCACCTTTTTTGCGTACATCCTTCCGCCTTTCGTATGTCAGTACTTGATGGGGGTACTGATTCAACTCAACGGCACGCGCCCTTACCGCTTGGCATTCTTACCTGTCACAGTTTGGTTAGCCTGGCGTGCGACCTTGGTGGATGTGTCTGGAGGGGACCCGACGAAGGCCCAGACGAACACCATGCTCATCGTGAGTATCACTCGTTCCGTGTTTAGCACTCGTTCATAGGTCATTCCAGACTCAGATGTGCTCACTCTCGACGCGTTCTGCCGTATGGGCATTTGCTCGAACGCGATATCGACGTCACAGTCTGATAGAAGGCCGAAGCAATTCAGATTTGGACTGCGTCCACGCGGCATGTTGGAACACCTGGGACTTGTTGATCAACCCGCGAGGTGTCGGATGGAATTGGCCACAGGGACTCGTCCTCCCCAAACCCGTTTTTAAAACTAACTCGCACGTCATTTTCGTACTGTTGTCTGCAGGAGGAGTCGCATTTCATGCCTTGGCGTTTGACGCCTGTGTGCAGAGCATTCGCATCTTGTCCCCGGAAACATTCGGCTCATTCGGAGGCGGCTCTCTGTCCGATCAATCCTTTCACCCCGCCTTCGAACTTTTGCGATCCATACTCGTGTCGGTTCTGGCGGCGGCATCGGCGTACTTTGCTCTACAGTACAGTTACAAGTTCCTAGCAATCGTATGCGTCATCCTGTTTCATCAACATCCGATTCAGTGGCCACCCCTCTTTGACTCCCCTTGGCTATCGACTTCTCTGAGCGAACTCTGGGGACGTCGTTGGCATCAATTGATGCGCGACATGCTCCTGACTCTGGGTGGTCAACCGTTCAGTTACCTGTTTGGGCGACTCGGTGGCCTGCTTGGGGCATTCCTCATCTCCGGTATCTTTCATGACATCGAACTACGATCCACTGGAGGAGGGGGAAGTACGCTCGTTCTTGTCGGTTTTTGGGTGATGAATGGCATCGGAGTCGTCCTAGAACGTGTTTGGAAGAGGATAACAGGAAGACCGGTAGGCGGTGTTTGGGGCTGGATATGGATGGTTGGATGGTTGGCACTCTGGGGAATCCCCACGGTGAACGAATATGCGAAAGCGGGGAGATTCACTGCGTTGATGCTGCCTGGCCGGCTCGAGCCATCGCTTGCGCTCGTTCGTGTGTTTTACCGAGGGTAAGTGGATGGTATGGTTTCACGCAGACGCCTGAGAGATGTCAACTGGACCAGATCGAGTGACACTCTAGGTGCTTGTACTCAGAAAAGAATATGTTGATTGGGATCTGGTCGTGCGCATTGGGATGTGCTGGCTAGTATCAATACCGATCTGCAATAGCCTATCTCAGGGAGCGTGTTGTCTAAACGACTGAAGGTTTTTAAACGTCGACCTGACTTGGATCCCCGATGCACGAAACTGGTCCAACCGAACGAGGGAACCTCAGTTTGGGATCTTTAAAGGCGTATTACATGCGCTCATAGCGGTTTTTCGAAATGGACGTTGCTTATCCTTCCGGTAAGATGGGCCTAAGACATGTGACAAACACCACCGTGGCTTATCGGTTATCTTCCAGCACAGGCGATTAATTGCTCTCTCCCCTAGAGCACATATCTGTAGTCGCGGTTCTGTCGGTCCGTCAAATCCATGAACGCCTGTCAGGGATCACCATCAACTCCTGTCCG
>JBBPMX010000513.1:0-12214 GCA_038090515.1 Pulveroboletus cf. viridisquamosus | reverse complement strand
AAGGTCTTCTTAAAACTTTCCATGAACTTCTTGTACGTTCCAAATCTGTTGGTGGGGTCAGCAAGTTTCTGGGTTCGGAAGGTGTTGGCCCAGGTGGCTGCAGATCTGCTTCTCATAAATGAGAGAGTGAATGCAATTTTCTCTGCATCAGTGTTGTAGAGGTCCTCATTAGTGATGAGGTAAAACTGAACAGAGTTGAGCCATGGGATGGCTTTCTCATAGGAGCCATCATAGTTGTCTGGTTTCCCAAGGTGGAGCTCAGTGGGTTTGGCGGTCATTGATAGGGGAGTAAATGGTGGGAGTGGGTTTCATACAGGGGTTTGGACTCAGGTTGTTCTTGCCCAATGTTCTGCATTGGCGAGGGCTCTGGGGAGGGTTTGGTGGGTGGCTATAGGAGTGGGAGATGGTGGGGTTGGCTCTCTAGAGATGGATATTCCTTCAGAGAAAAGGGCAGCAAGGGTGTGATCCTCGTGTTGTTCTTGGGGAGAAGTAATGTGGAGATCTGGTGATGACAGGGGGTGTTCTTCCTTGAAAGACTGGGGTTCGGGTTCTGAGTCAATGGGTGGGTGTTCTCTGGTAGGTCCGAAGATCCTATCAGCAAGGCTGGGGGGGTTTCATCGAGATATGGTGGCAGTTTAGGTGGTGCTAACCACAGCAGGAGAGCTTAGACCTTTTGTTACACTTGATCCTGAAGGGTCTAGTGTGAACTTGGCGAAGGTCCTAAGACACAGAGACAAGGGGGTATCTTGCAGATAGCAAGATCAAAAGTTTGTCCTAGTTGTGCCAGACGATGGACTTCCTGGTGAAATGGGTGGACCAAGAACAATCCCTTGTAATCAGGATGGGACACAAGGAGAGCTAAAGTGCTCACTCAAGTGTAAAGTGGAGACACACGAAGAGGGGAGTTTAGGATAGTATATGCCAAGTAGGTCTAAGCTAGGGTACATGGGAGTGACTTGGGGTTTATATATGATAACAAGAGAAGCTGAGTAATCATATAGAAACATGAAGAATAGGGAAGAACAAATGGCTGACTGATCGTTGAGTCAGTGAGCCAATAGCGAAATGACCTTGGTTAATAAGCAAGGAACATTCTGGAAAACAAGAGAATAAACAAGTACATAATGGAGGGAAGCATGAGCTTAGCGTAATGAGAACCAAGTGAGGAGAAATGAGTCCAAAAGCAAAAGTAAGTAAACAGGACAAATCATAACAGTGAAATGGGATATAAGCTGAAAGCAATTCCCATATGTGGTGATAACCAAGGATCTATCTTCATGGCTTCCAACTCAGTGACCAAGAAGCGAAACAAGCACATAGATATTTGCTGGCACAGTATTAGAGATTGGGTAGCTGAGGGGAAGATTGAACTCTTCTTCATTGAAGGTTCCACTAATCCTGCTGACATGTTTGCTAAGAATCTTGGGCATATCAAGTTCGAGTAGTTCCAATCACAGTTAGGTTTGGTCTTTTATGATCACCCACAGGCTTAGGCTGTGTCCTATCTCTGATTGCTTATGTGCCTTTACTGGCTGCTTAGCAAGGGGGAGTGTTGAACGAGCTAAGACTTGTTCCAACCCCGTTCTACAGTAGAGTATAGTAGTTTACTTAGTATAGTATATTACATCAGCTGTACTTACATTTGGACTCAGTTGTCTGAGTTTAAAATCATCTCTTGATCTACTATCACTACCTTGTGTGAACATATTAACCAATCACCTGTGCTTATGTAAGTCCTACTAGCCTAACCTCTGTAGCTTGTAGTGTGTCTGTTCAACATGTCTTGCTCACAGTTGTTTAGCAAATATATGCAGGTCCCTCAAAGTTTCCAGGCTGCTACAATGACCCTAGCAAGGGTCGCAAGGATCAGCGCAGCAAGTGAAAGGTGCAAGTCAAGAAAGAGTCTACTTGTAAGAGTGGAAGAATCAAGGTGGTGTTATTTTCTTTTTCTTTTTCTCTCAATTATCTCTGTCCAGCTGACATATTTGGAATTCTGGAAAGAACAAGCTATTGACGATGGATGAACTGACCTAGCTGAAACCTTGAGAACTTGGGTGTGATGCCCACTCATTCATTTCTGCTTAACTTGCACCTTGTACTTGTATTTTCTATTTTATTCATGTAAATTATCCACACACTGTACAACTGTGAATGTATAATCCCTGGTGCTATCAAGCACAACTCTATGAGATCAGAATGAGATTAAATGTTGCTTATTGAATGTCAATGGAGAAATCAAGGTAAACTTCAGTGGATTTAGATGGTAAGATCAGTGGAAAGCGATGCTGAAGTTCAAGGCAACATGACATGAACTTCACTGCCATAGATCAATGAAATTTGGTGATAAGATTCACTGAACTTCAGAGTAAAGTTGTGCCACTTCAGTGGATTTTTTTCAGGTGAATTTCATGTACATGTTCCTTGAATATCAGATGAATACACATTGACATTCAGCTGATTTTTAGACTGAAATTAATGGTATCTACTGTTCACAGTGCTATGATATCAGTTCCAGTGGCATAATATTGCTCTGCTGGACTTTTCACAGATCTGTAGGATATATATCATAGGGCATATCTCAATTTGTTAATTTTTGTGATGGCACACACGACGTGTCTTGCAGAATATAAACCCAGGAAATATGACATCCAAAATTTGAAGTCGGAATGTAAAATATAGTCTGGCATTCGAAACACGACAATACTTGAAGCCTTGCTAGCTGAAAATATTTGGGCCAAAACTTAGAGTGTGGACAGACATATACACTGCAACGTATATAATAAAATTTATTGCAGCCAGAATGTAGGTGTAAATTTCAAGTAGTCTATCTAGTCTGAACTTTATACATTGGTAAATTTATAATCTTCGCTCATATTTATTGCCTGGGCCAGCAATGAGACTAAGGAGATTTCTTGAAGTTTGGGCAAGACATGGCAACCTAATGCAATACTTCAAGTTTAGCCTGCAGGCAAAATTAATTGCCTGAGAATCAGCCCATTCGTTGCCTGCTCACTGCCTGGTGAGTGGGGAATGCACTGTTGCCCTCACCTACCACACATGATGTGACCCAGGTCCAGGCTCCTAAGTCGTACTGTTGCCTCTCACTCACCATGTGCACAACATGCTCTCCCAAGTGCAACAACCTCCAGGTTTCCCTAGTCCTAAACTGATACATTGTAGATACACAACCCCAACCCCATTGCTAGCTACATTTAATCCTATGTAGAGTTAGTGAATAATAATGCTAATAGATGAATATACCCTCACCTTGCATAGTGAAAGGACCACTACTGCATCTGACGAAAGTGCCCACCTCGCATAGTGACTGGACACCCACAAACATTTTACAATTTCAACCGTATCCTCGAGGCTAGAGGAGTATACTCTTGCTGGAAAGTGGGGGTAGGCAGTGAATACGTCAGCCATCTTTGAATTCTCTCTCATTGGGTGCTATTTTTGGACTGCCAAGTAAAATGAGTCTTTGGCTTGATAAATGTACTTGATACTTCCTGGGACTGGCAACAGTGAGTGATTTCCAAAGGGATAAAAGAGAATCAGCGAGTTGCCAAGATGGGTTGAGGACTGACTGTATACAACTCCAGTGCTGTGTTTGATGTTGGCGCGGAGAGTAGCTGTGTGCTGTCCAATGAGCTGCCGGAAATCATCGGGTATGGGAACAACCCTGGGATGGTCTGCAGGGTTCGGAAGAATGAATCCATCATCGTTGGTTCTTTCAGCATTATCTCCAGAACAATATGCCCTATCAAGTAGAACCTTGCACTCGCATATAGCAGTTGGACACTCAGGGCAAGAAATCCATGCATGAAGCTTCACTCCTTTCAGGTATGAGTGGAACATCGTGGTTTCAAGTTCCCCTGCCAGAAATTGTGAGTGTTCAAACTAGGCACTGATGAGAAACCTTTTACCGAATTTATGGTTTGTTGGTAGACGTTGGAGGACACCAATCAAGCATTCGAAGGAAAAAGTCCACCAGGAGTGAACAGGACCGAAAAGAGTAAGGTAATTGGATATATGAAACAAGGCATGGTGGTTTTGTCGCAGGGAGGACCTAGGGTAGAGATGTTTCAGACTTCCAACATAACTAGCTATACAGGATCGATACACAGATGCACACTCGGCAGTCACCATTCTTGTGCAAGTGAGATATACTGCTGAAACAAGAAACATGGTGTGGTCAAGCACTGCACCAGATGTTGACTCAGAATTGTGATGTCCCCAGAGACTGATGAGCGCAAGTGGAATGTGGACCATGATGAGTGACTGCCACTCATCCACCTTAATCGTGCTGGCTGATGGATCACTGAAATTTTGGGGGGGAGATTCAAACCACGATGGTGTTGAGATGTCCTGGATGACCTCATGTATCTTTCTGAGAGCCTCTTCATCATCACGCTTGTGCTGGGTCAATGTTGGTGTGGCTGACAGGGGCTTCCAGTGTCGCTATGGATGGATCGTCAATGTTGTTTTCGCTATTGACAGCCAGGAAGTTCACTCACCCAAACAACAAGAGCCTTTGCATAATCAATTTTAAGCACCTGCGTTTGCTTAACTGGCATATAATCCAATGTCTGACAGACATACTGCAGTGAGTGCGTGCTTTTTCGAAAAAGGTCCTCTCAAAGCTTTCCCATGAATTCATTCAAGTGCGACACATCGTGTGGAGATGGGACTGGTGCGATGAGGAGGCTGTGGATTGCAGAAACTTGTGATATCTCCTTTGTAGCCATGGAAGGTGATACAGTGCCTGGCTGAGGTGTTTTGAAGTTATAATCAAAGGCTGGTGATGTCTCAGTCACGCATGTTTTCTCGTCGGTAACTCCAAGTAGGCTCTGTGTATGATAGGCGACCAGGCCTTCCAGTATACAGTGCATCATGTCGACGACGAGCTGATGGGATGGGTCCCAGTAAGGTAGCTGCCAGAGGTCTGACCAGCAAACACCATACTCTTTGAACAGCTTGTCACATTCGGCCATGGTAGATACATCCCTCCAATGCTCAGCGTAACAGCGAAGCTTGTCCTTGTTACAGGGTAGCCAACTCTCAAAGTCCATGCGGCCATAGCTGTTCCTATGATAGCAGTTGCACATGCTACAGATAAAATGGCTGCGGACGCCAGCAAACCCAGAAAGATGTTGAGTGGCGGGAAGGTCACAAACAGTGAGGGCAATTGCACTACGGGTAACTCGTCTGCCAGGATGGTTGGCAGTTCGAGAATATCTGACACCTTTTTGCCATGAAGAAAAGAGGTCAGAAACGAGTGGGCAAATATAATGGTTCAGGTTTTCGAGTGAGGGCTGACTGGGACCAGGAATAATCCCAGCCAGGTACAGATTCTCTGGCTTGTATCTGATGTTGAGTGGAAGGTTGAGACACACCATGGATATTATTCCGCATGATTTCTTCGGCCCACATATCTTCATTCCCTCTGGATTGAAAAAGTCAACATTCAGCGTGAAAGCATACCGTCCCTCACTGCCTTTGTCAACAAACAATTTCTCCGATGTTGGCCCATGAAACTCCCAAAGAAATTGTGTTTCAAATGGGTGTTTGGTGAACTGGAGTGGAGGACAAGGCAAAGATGCAACAAGGTCATCGCAGGCCCAATCCATAAGGTTCTCGATGTCGTGCCAGGAAAGAAGATTGCCAAGATAGTCATTGAAGTCATAATAAATGAAAGTCTTTTTTGGGATGCATTTGCCACCTGGACGTACAACTAGCAAGGGTTCTCCACATTTGGTTCCCAGTGTCGGGCAGTAGGTACAAAATTCCAGGTATATTGGTATGTTAGAACCAGGAGAGTATGTTGGTGCATATGTGCAGTGACAAGTACAGACCATATAGACAACAGTCTTGTAGCTGAGATCAAATTTGGAGATGGCGCTCTCGATTGTTGTAGGTATTTGCTTGATGATGTTCTCACTGGAGAGACCGATGGTACCATCAGGATGCTGAAACGCTAAATAAAGTAGCAGGGACAGGCTGTTGAGAAGAAAGTTGGCACTGTGTTCATTTATGCCCATTACAATGCTGCAAACCAGGCTGATCACAAGGGCAACCTGAGTGACAATGCTCATGCGCTCAACAGGACTCCGATCTTGCTCACCTTGGATATTCTTATGTTAAACACTAAACAGAAAAAAAAAAAAAAAACTCACCAACATGGAATAATATGGGACCTGGAGACTTGGACACAGGCGTTCTTGATTGGAGCTTGAGGTCAAGCTCATGTAGAATCTGGGAAACCTCATCCTTGCGATGTCTCACAGCAGCTGTATTGCGTTTGATGCTCTCCAAAGCATGATTAAGGGTCGCCAATTCTTCTTGAATTGTGGATATAGAATTGCCAGATGGATCCAGAAAAAGTTGGAAACACTGTTGAGAGCAATTCTCGATGTTGGACAACAGCTCGAGTGCCTTGACAGAGTGGTGGTTTGTATCATTCTTGGATGGCATGCGGGGGACGACTGGTGGACAATTGTCAGAGACAACCGATGGATGACAGTCATGGGGGAACGCTGGAACACTGGGTGTGTCATTCGACAGTAAATTGTACACGTTTGAACCATCGTGGTCCAGAGTAGGTGCTTGAGTGTAGTGGGAACTGCTGGCAATGTTGGTGACAGGGTGGGGACCTGGCCCAACGTTCTGGGTCAGTGAATCATGTCCCACACCTGCATCTTGTTTGGGAGAGGTGAGGGTGAGACAATGGAGACTGCCAGTAATGTCAGAGACGGAGGGAAGGTTGGGGGAACTAGTGACAATACGATGGCTGGGCCCAGTAGCTTGGTATGTAGCACGTGATTCCCACAATTTGTTGGTTCTGCTGTTCAGGTTAGGTCCATCATCCGTGAGGGTTAGGCTGAAGAGGTGTGTAGCCAGGTTGTCAGCGCTGACCAACTCTGTGTCAACCGAACACTCAGCAGAGGAGGCTGATACGCAAACTGGGTGGGGAGAAATCTTCGAACACTCGTCTCTGACACATTTCAGGTGTGTCGGGATGACCTTTGTATCCATTAAGATGCCCTTAGTATTCATGCTGACACACTCTTCACACACACATCACTTGAAAACAGGGCGTGAAGGAGGCATAGTCTATAGAATATACAACATGAGAGAGGGTCAGAGCTCATGATTAAACTCACTGGTTATAATCAGTTGTGGAAGGTACCTGAGTCAACAGATGGGAGGCGTACAACATGAGGTAAAATCATAAATTTGAGATGCTGGGACTCACCAGGTTGATATTATGAAAGAACAGAGCCATGTCAACGGAAATCTGGGGGTGGGTGATAACAAGTTGCTGAGCCGACTTATAAGAAAAGTGAGAATTGAACCATACCGGTACTGTACATGCTCGCACTGCCTTGTTCCCTTGTTCCTAATGCATCTGTCGTCGCTACATGGTTACCTTGAAGATGGCTAGATAAAAAGCCTTGCAACGTTGAACTGTCGTCCCAATACATCTGTCATCGCTACATGGTTACCTTGAAAACGGTTGGATAACAAGGCCTTGCAATGTTGAAGAGGTGAAGCAGACTGGCGGCGTGTGATCTCCAGTTCCAGATTGGTAATCACAAGGATTGAAGGCAATTGAAGGCCGCCTGCTTTGGGTCAGTGGTCACATATAGCACAGTAGCAAATCACAAGTAAATGATAGTTCCTTCTGTGTTGGCACTCCACGCTGACAGAGCAAAATCAGAGGGTGTATCTCTTTGCTCAGCCGCAGCTCCATCACGATCAGATTGCCCATCCGCTGTATCTGAGGTCTTCTGCAACGTATCCCTCGCAAGGTCCATTAACTGTGTCACCAACATTTGAAGAGTTTCCAGGTCACTGGTTCGAGGTATTTCATGGAGCGGGGGTTGATAATATCCAGGGATAGAGCTCTGTGTCGCCTGGAGTAAGTGGCCACACCACTGTTTGGAAAGCTGCAGGATACCCACTGCCCACTAGCAGTATAATACGATAACGATAACATCATGAGTCAATGTTTTCTTGTAGATTACAATTCAATATACCAACCATGGATTAAATGATCCTGTTCCCAAAAATAAAAGGAGTCTGACAACGAAGAGGAATACTAGAGTCCCTGCTGTCAAAACCCTTTTGAGAGGTTTAGTTGTTCCAGTCATTTTCTGAGCTGCATAGTGACAAGTCCAGACCCTGATGAGGGCTTTCTTGTAGCCTTGACCATGCGATGCACTTACAATGATACAATGGCCGTCCACATCATGTACCTGTCATTGTACATCAAGGTAATTCATCAGATTCAACAGATTCAATGTAGCGACATACTGCAACTGTCTGCACCAAGCCACTCTTCGAATGTGGCAACTTTGTTAACAGCTGGCCAGTCCTTCTCTCAAACAAGTAAATGGATCCGTTGTCACTGCCTCTAGCAATGAGCCTCAAATCTTCCCCAAATGTAACTTGCTTCGGTAAGGTGATCAAGGGCGGATCAGTGATGAAATATCGAATGGGCATTGGATCATTGAGTGGGTACAAGGTGAAGCCATTCACAGCGTTATCGATAACAACAAGCTCTTTCTTCAGACTGACAGCCACAGAGCCTCTGGGCCAATTCAGGTAAGTTAGCACAAACAATGGAAAGATACACGCACATCACGGATTCGTACTGATGCTCATGGAGAATAGCTCCATTGGAGGCATTCATCTTGATGCTACAGCCAGGTCAGGTAAGTTATATATTCAAATGTGCTCACGATCACATACACATTGCCATCATACAACCCGAAGATATAAATGGCTCTGCGTTGTGTGAAGGTGAGCGACTTGGGTATTGTCTGGCTCATCCGCCCCGAGAAAACCGGCTGAAGCTGTGAGTTGGCATTGAGCAGCAGTGTCTGAATCACGCTGTCTTGCATTCCAACAGCTATGCGAGCACCAGGCTCAGACCAAGTGGTGTCGTATGCAATACAGGTGATTTCGAATCTGCCTACAAGTTGTTCTGCACATATCTCCTGATATTTTTTCTCTATCAGAAATCAGTAGGCTGTCACCATGTTATGATGACAATGCAATGCTCACAGTCATAGGATTTGAATGCAAGAACACCAAGTATCCCAATACAGTACCATAGCAGAGTACCTCAGTCGAGCCATATTTCGTCCTGATCCAGATCGCACAACTAGTGGGTCCATACAATTTGGAACTGAAACGGGCAAGTTCCTTGTGTAATTTGATGTCCCATAGCCTAACACCATCCGTCCCTAGTTTCTCATCATAAGTAAGTCCAATTTGGTTGGAACCCAACTCTCATGACATACCTCCACTGGCAAGAAGGTCGCCTGCGTTAGAAAGAGTGAGGGTGTGAATGGATGCATTCCCTTGCATGAATGAGGCTGCATTAGTATAGTCACATTCAAGATCTAGTGCCAGTGACAGCCCGGTAAACATATATGAGAGCATCTTTGATGCCTGCCTAACCTTCTCTTCTTAGTATATAACTCCTGCTCTCAATTGTTACCCATTACCCGCACCCCGCACCCAGCTCATTGCACGAGTCGTAGTCATTGAGTCTTAATTGTCATACGCTGACAATTCATATGCTGACAATTAGTACTTTTGTGTTCCCGGAGGTGTCCTGGTAACGGTAGGCCACCTAGTCTTGTGAGTCTCAAATAACACTGATCCCATGACCTTATTGTTAGTAACACAGCTGCTTCCGCTATTATTGTTTAGCATAATTCAGGCACTCTTAACATGGTGAGCGTAGTCCTGAGCCCAATACAACATGCCTACTACCATCACTCCTGTTTCTCTATTCTATGATGAGCACTCAAGTGCGCCCCCACCTTGTGCCCCCACCCTCACCGACCAGCAAGAGCTGTTAGGGAAAGTCATTTGTCCCCCATTGGGTTTGCTTGCCAATGAAGTCATTACTTCTCCCCCCAGAACTTCCCGTCATCCATCTCCATTGTGTGTGGCTCCAGAATTTAAGATCGTCAAAATTCCCACCAAGTCACCAACTGTCTGTCTCCTCTCTCCAGCGCTGTACACAAAGCTGAAACAAGCATCTGTTGACTCATCGGAGGGCAGTTCTGTTGAGAGCTCCTCCAATGATGACTCGACTTCAACCTTGAGTTCAGAGGGCTCAAAGATACCCAAGCCTGCCGGCAAACCAGGGCGCCCTGGGAGAGGCGGCTATAAATTAGAGACAGCCTTGGGCTGGAACCAGAAGCTATACTCTAGGCTTAAGGTACGTATGCCAGTTACTTCTGTTAAATGACATGTTTATTATTGTTGTAGAAGCATACCGATAGTCTCATTGACAAGCACCTGGATGTGACAAAGTGTGCCTCTGCGCAAAACGTAGCTCTCCTCAAGATTGTCCAGAGTAAGGTAAGTTTACTGTGATTAGTCCAAGTGCTCTGGTCTGATGCCATCATACTAGGCTACTGACAAGTTCCCAGACCTTGAAAATTACGCCCAATGCTGGCCTGTGACAGACCTGATCATGATGCGACTCAAGTACACATCAAGTCGGGCCAGGAAACAGGAATTGGAGATGGCTGTGGGCAAGAGCAAGAAATCCAAATTGGTATGATGCCCTCTTTATTTTTAGTCCACCACTGACGTTTTACTTAGAAGTAGCAATTAGGATATGTAGTCTCATATATGCCTGCCTCTAGTCTTACACAATGGATTCTTTGATTCTGGCTATGTGAATTATGGATGTGTGATCGGGATGCAGTGTTTCCCTAGAAGGTAGGGTTCATATGATCATGCAGCAGTACAGACACATGGTATGATAAATTGGAACTCTTCCAACCGAACCCTCCAACCGAACATGGATACGTGCAGCTGCCCGTCTCAAGGCGAAGCTGTAAGTGATGATGGTCTTTTTGTTCATCGATATGATTTGATCATGCAGCAGTACAAATATGGCACCAACCAAGCATGGATATGTGCAGCCGCCTCTGAACTGGCATCTCAAGGCAAAGGCAAAGCTGTAAGTGATGACGGTGGTCTTTTTGTTCAATGAATTGTTGATTATGCAGGCAGTACAAATATAATGGCACGCAATATGGTAAATTGTTTCCTTTAATCTTTCAGTTTTGAACTCATCCCAATGAGCGTGCATGGATACGTGCATGGATACGTGCACTGAATTGTCTCTCCCTCGGCTTCACAAAAACGAGTGAACAGGGTGGTCTGGTCCTACCCATTCCACCGACATGACGGGCGAAGCTGTGAGTGATGCCTATTAGGAGTGCGATATTGGTTCACATTCATTTACCCTATGATTACCTGACACTATGAAATCCGTACACCCAGTCTTCCACATTTCGCAGTTAGAACCCTGTACTCCGAACTCCATCCTGAACCATGTCCAGCCTCCACCACCTCTGATCAAGGTTGACAGGGAACCTGAGTACGAAATCACAAAGATCCTAGACTCCAAGATTGATCAGAGAAGGTGCCACTGCCAACTCCTGTACTTGGTGCATTGGATTGGATATGAGGGAACTGACAATGAGACTTCTTGGTTGTTAGCTACAGAGTTAGGTCACGCTCTGGACTTAGTCTCAGACTTCCATCGGAAGTACCCAGGCAAGTCCAGATCACTCTCCCCTTGAGTACTTACTCCATTCTCATTCCCTTTCCTTTCCTTTCCCTCTTATTCATTCCTTACTCCAATTCGGACATTGTTTAATTACAAAGAGAAAAGAAAAGACAATATTACTCTATTTACATGGCCTCTGGTTCCTCCAGGGCCTCCTCTGCCTCCATTTCCACCTCTGCCTCTGCTTATACCTCCTCCGTCTCCTCTGCCCCCTCTGTCTGCACCTCCATCTCTGCCCTCTCCACCTCCAGGTCTGCCCTCTCCACCTCCAGGTCTGCCCTCATCTGTGTCCCCATCTCCTCATATCTGCGCCCCCTTGCCTGCACCCCCACAACCTCCTCTTGGAGCCTCCTCAGCTCCTCTCACACCCTAGCCACTTCCTCTTGCAGGGGCATGAATCCCCCAGAAATGAGGCCAAGCAACCCCATGGCCTTTGTAAGAAGGGCCATGAGAGCACCTATAGTGGGATAGGGGGGGGTGGGATCATGACCTCCACCCAGGCCTTCTTGCGAGGCACCAGGCGGTCTTCCTCATCCTCTTCATCCACCTCCTCATGTCCTTCCAGGACCTCCTTCCTCTTGCAAATGAGGTGGGGGCCCCAGCAGG
>JBBPMX010000512.1:0-12228 GCA_038090515.1 Pulveroboletus cf. viridisquamosus | reverse complement strand
TTTCACCTTCGACACGTTCACTACCGGGTGAATCCTGAATGAAGAAGGTAGCCGCAGTTCGACCACGTTCGGGAGGACGCGTAAGACTTCAAATGGCCCGAGCCATCGCTGCGTTAATTTACGGGCGGTATACGGCAATTTCAAATTGTCCATGCTGAGCCACACCTGGTCACCAGGGGTATATTCGGGTGCGTCTGACCGGGAAGTTTCCTGTGCTTTCGCCATGCGCTCACGAGTGCGCTCCAGCGCCTGTTGTACGTCTCGATGCGCACAACCCATGCTTCCGTGGAAGTTTCCTGCCAGAGAAGAGGATGCTCCCTCAAATCCCATCCGGGGGGAGTAGTTCCTGGTGACGGCGAACGGGGATGAACCGATAGAGGAGGAGAGGGAGTTGTTGTGATGGAACTGAGCCAGTTTTAGGTAGTCGAGCCATTTGTCCTGTTTCTTAGCGACGTAAGCCCGTAGATACTGTTCCATCTCTCTGTTAATCCGTTCGGTTTGTCCGTCCGTTTGTGGGTGGTAAGCAGTGGAAAGCTTCTGCTCAATGCCCAATAATTTACACAATTCGGTCGTAAAGGTTGACACGAATTGGGGACCCCGGTCTGATACTATCGTACGGGGAATACCATGTTGTGACCACACGTGATCACGGAATATCTTAGCTAGATCTATGGAAGAAACAGTCTTTGAACATGGTACATATACGACCTCTTTGGAGAAACGATCAACGATCACGCAAACCGAGTCGATCTTGTCGATCTCGGGTAACCCAGTTACAAAGTCTATAGAGATATCTTCCCAGGGGCGACTTGCCGTCGGGAGAGGTAATAGTTTTCCTGCCGGTGCTTTGGACGAACCCTTCGTGAGGGCGCACGTGTAGCAGTGGTGTATGTATGAAATAATGTCCTTCCGCATTTGCGGCCAAGTAAAGAAACGGTTTATCGTATGATAAGTACGGGCCTGCCCGTTGTGACCCCCCAGGGGATCGTCATGACATGCCTTAAGGATCTCGGCGTGGATAGAAGGTGGAACGTAGATTCGGCTGGTAAAGTCATGGAGGTATACCTCCCGATTGGTATCGTAGGAATAATTAAGGACGTCGTTTATATTTTTTGATTCTTTTTGTATTTTTTGTAGTATCGGGGATTCTAAGGTAACGTTTTTTATAAATAACTCAGCCGGGAGAACCGTAACGTCCTTATTGAGATTCTCGACCGCGTCGCCGTGGTCCGGCCGGCGTGAAAGGGGATCTGCGCGGTTTAGAGATCCCGGACGGTATACGAATTCGAGATTGAACTCTTGGAGCAAGGCGTGCCATCGGGCTTGGCGACCCGAGAGAGTCTGTGGCTTTTTCCAGTACTCCAGATTTTTGTGATCAGTCCAGACCTCGAATCGTTCTCTGCCGATTAGATAATGTCTCCATTCTTCGAGGGCACGGATAACCGCCATCAGTTCCTTGTCATAGATGGGGTAATTCCTTTCTGCCGCGTCGAAAGAATGGGATAGAAATGCGCACGGCTGCCATTGCCCATCTTCGCATTCCTGCCAGAGGATAGCTCCGGTTGCAATGTCGGAGGCGTCGGTCTCGATGCGCATCTGTCTTGTGCTATCCGGATAGGCGAGAAGGGGTGCTTCCGTAAATTTCTTTTTGAGAGCGAGGAAGGCCGCTCGTTCGGTGTCGCCCCACCGGAAAGGGGTGTCCTTCTTTGTGAGGTCATTCAATGGCCTCGCGATTTCTGCGAATTGGTCAATAAATTTACAATAGTAGTTACATAGGCCCAGGAACGCCTGGACTTGTTTAAGGCGAGTTGGTTCCGGCCAGTCCGCAATTGCTTGGGTTTTCTTTTCTTGCATTTCGACGCCGTTCTTGGAGACGTTCATTCCGAGGAATTCGACCTTGTCCTTGGAGAATGCGCATTTTTCTGGTTTAATATATAGGTCGTTCTCGCGGAGACGTTGTAATACTTCGCGAACCAGCGCTTCATGTTCTTCTTTTGTCTTTTTCTTTGTAAATATCATCATGTCGTCCATATATATGATGAGGAACGCGTATTGATCCGAGAATATGTCGTTCATCATGTTCTGGAAGGTTGGCGGAGAGTTAGTAAGTCCGAAATACATGACTGTTGGCTCATAAGCCCCAATTGGCGTTACAAACGCCGCCTTCCATTCGTCGCCTTCTTTGATGCGGACGTTGTTGTATCCCCAGCGTAGATCCATCACTGTGAACATGTCCGCTCCTTTGAGGCGATCGATAAGCTGTGAAATGAGCGGTAAAGGATACGCATTCTTGATGGTTCCTTCGTTTAAATATCTGTAGTCCATTACTAGTCGCTTTTTACCGTCCTTCTTCGGGATGAAGAATACCGGGGACGTTTGAGGAGACTTGCTCGGTCTCAGATAACCCTTCTTGACTTCCTTGTCGATGAAAGTCCGTACTTCTTCCAACTCCGTGTCGGATAGCGGGATAACTCTCCCCTTCCTTGGAACGAAGTCGGGCTTGAGATCGATGGCATGATCCCAGTGCTTCCGTAAGGGCATGCGATTGGATTCCTGCTCCAAAAAAACGTCAAGAAAATCATGGTAAGCTGCAGGGACCTTTTCTGCTACGCCATCTTCAATGACGCGAAGCTTGAACCCGAAGTATCCATCCCGCTGTGACTTGTAATTGCCGCAGTCGTCAGTGCAACGGGTGAAGTTGATTTTCTTTTTGATCCAGTCGATATCGGGGTTGTGGCGAGCGAGCCAATCATAGCCGATGATCATTTGGTTGGAGCCCAGCTCAACGACGAATGCGTTGATCTTTTCGTGGTGATCCTGCAACGCTGCGATAAGTTCTACGCGGTGAGTGACTTTTCCGGCCTTGCCCGGAGTACCATCGGCATTAAATACTTGAATTTGTTGTACAAGTGGGATCATATCGATATTGTTTTTGGTGCACCATTTGCGATCGACGAAGGTGTTGACGGCGCCGCTATCAATTAGTGCTTTGATGTTATCATCTTTTTGTATATTACCGGCGGAGAAGCAGACGGCAATGTCCACCGTGAATTCTCCTCCGCTGATCATTTCTTGGGTAGGGATTTTGTTAAGGTTAAGGTCAGAACAGTTATTCTTAAAAAGGGAATTAAGCACGCTATATTTATAGTCTGGCGCCGAGCTCCGAAGAGACCCCCTTACAGACGTGTCAGAATCTATTAAGGATTTCAGCACCTGGCTGATCGTTCTAACCGGGAAATCTCCGTCGGTGCACTCCGAGAGTTCGGCTACAGGCTCAGTGCCAGCTACGGGGATTTCTCCCTTGAGCACGGTCAACGAGTCGTCTACGCCTACCACTCTCGTACCGGCACACCCGGAGTCCAGTCTACTTACTGGTACAGGATTAAATAATGCCGCTTTCGTCGGCTCGAAACCAGATCGTACATGTACAGAACTTTCAACGGGAGAACCGCAGTCCAAATGCGAGGTAACTATTTTTTTGATGTTTTCTAATTTTATTCTTTTTTCGTTTGTTTTGTCCAGCTTGCTAGGCGACACCCTACCGTCGACTAGCTGCTTCCTTTTAAAGCCTCGGATGCTTTTGTCCTGGCTTCCGTTTCGAAGACATCGGCCCAATAGGCGCGAGCTTCGTCCGACATATACTCCTGTCGGGAGGAGGTTGCCGCACGGGCCTTCGTTTCGGGCGGGGTTTCGGAGACGACCGCCCACGTCTCGGTGTAGTACCCATCTTTGTCGGGTACCCACACTTGGCGCATATTTTGAACCGGCGCTCGGTTCCTATCTTGTGCCGGGTTATATGGTTTCTTCGGGAGCCGGCAGTCCTGTCGAATGTGGCCTGGTTTGCCACAGTTGAAGCATGTGCGGGTATCAGGGGGCCCCTGCACAGCCCCAATTTCCATGGGCGCTCCCCTTCCAGGTTGCGTCCCATATTGTGTAAACCGCTGGTTAGGCGGTGGTCCCTTAGGCGGGTTATAGCGTTGCGCCCCGCCGTAGCGCCTTGGTTGGAATCCGCGTTCAATTTCCGCGGACTCAAAAGAACGACCGACTCGCCGATAGGCGTCGATCAGTTCAAAGATGTCGTTTTCTACCGACATGTGCAGGTGGACTTGCATGTAAATTCGGGCGTCCACTGCCCGCTTGATGATTTCAATGCCGTGACCATTGTCGATCTCGGCTTCCTTGAAGAGAACCTCGAATGTCTGGAGGAACTCATCGATGGGGTGGCCCTGCTGCTTGAGCCTGTTTAATTTCTGCAGCGACTCGTGGGCGAGCACATCGATCTGGAAGTGCTCTCGTATCTCCTTTTGGAGTTCCTTCCAGTCGGGCCAGCCGTCATCTCCTTGTGGGTAGCCGAGTGATACCCCTTGTTTGTTGGTGGCGTCCGCCAACTCGGCATCGCAGTATTCTTCGAGTTTTAATCTCGCGTAGGAGGCTGCGTCGCCCTCCATGCGGGAAAGGACCGCTACGGTCCAGAGTTTGTCGGTCTCCCAATTTTGGAGGGAGATCCATACTTTCAGGTTGGTGAACCAAACCCAAAACTTAGTACGTGAGCCGTCCCACTTGCCGGGATCAGCGACTTTCTTGGCGAGTGCGGCCGGGCTGTCGGCCGGGATAAATGCTCACCCGATCTCGATATCTTCAGCGACAAGACGCTACTTTCACCCGAGGGCAGTGTAGATAGCTTTGACCAAGTGTTACGAACGATAACTCGCTGCACCACTGGCCTCGGCCTTACAGGCTACTACGGAGCCTGGCAAAGGAAGAAGAGAAGGTTGGGCTCATGCGCACACTATTATCCAGAGGACAACAGGTGGTCAAAGCTGGGGACGCCAGCTGAGACACCTGGGTTTATATACTACGGTACTGTGCGCACGGACCATAGGGTCCGTGGGATGATCTACTATACATGGCTAGTCTACTGTACACGGTCATGAGAGAGTTCCCACCAGGGTTAACGGAGATTAAGAGGGCGTGCCAGCCATGAGGCATGATGTCATATGATGTCATGGTCTGGGCCCTGGTCATGTGACAAGTCACGTGATGAGAAAAGAAAGGGGTGTGAAGATGGTGCATAACATTACCCCCCTTTGCTACGACTCAAGTTCCAGACGAGTCGTTGCAAACGGAGTACCAGCTTCAGGGCCATAAGTAGTAAACAGACGGTGCATCTCCGTGAGAGACAGACCGCGCAACGGGCGAGGGGCCGAAGGATCCGAGTGGTGAAACGCGTCAACGAGATCGTGAGCGTTATCAAGGTGGGAAACCGGTTCCCACGTGTCGTCCACTTCATCATAACCCTTCCAACGCACGCGATACTCCAGTTTTTCCCGCTTCAGGCGGGAGGCGATGACGGCCTCAACCTCGTATTCGGGGTGACCCTCTTCCGAGACCTCGATCGCATCCGGGCGAGAGATCGGCTGTCCAGGCAGCGGGGATCGGTAGGGTTTCACCTTCGATACGTTCACAACCGGGTGAATCTTGAAGGATGCGGGGAAACACAGTTCAACCGCGTTCGGGAGTACGCGCACGATATCGTAGGGCCCGAGCCATCGTTGTGTTAATTTACGGGCAGTGTACGGCAACTTCAAGTTGTCCGTGCTGAGCCACACCTGATCACCGGGGGTATAGACGGGCGCTTCGGATCTAGCCGATTCTTGATTGCGCGTCATGCGCTGGCGAGTGCGTTCCAGCGCTTGTTTTACTTCATCATGCGCACGTCCGGTGTCGGCAAGAAAGCTTCCGGCCAATGTATCCGAGGAGCCTTCGAACCCCATTCTAGGGGAGTAATTCCTGGTGACGGTGAACGGAGAGGAACCGATGGATGAGGAGAGAGAATTGTTATGATGGAATTGTGCCAATTTGAGATAATCTAGCCATTTGTCCTGTCTCTTGGCTACATAGGCACGTAGGTATTGTTCCATTTCTCTATTTATTCGCTCGGTTTGTCCGTCCATTTGTGGATGGTAGGCGGTGGAGAGCTTCTGCTCGATACCCAATAGTTTACATAGTTCGGTTGTGAAGGAGGACACGAACTGGGGGCCCCGATCCGATACTATCGTTCGGGGAATGCTGTGTTGCGACCATACGTGGTCGCGGAATATTTTAGCTAGGTCAAGGGAAGAGACAGTCTTTGCACATGGTATATAGACGACTTCTTTTGAAAACCGATCTACGATGATGCAAACAGAGTCGATCTTGTCGATTTCTGGTAATCCCGTTACGAAGTCTATAGATATATCCTCCCAAGGGTGGCTCGACGCCGGGAGGGGTTGGATTTTTCCTGCTGGTGCTTTGGACGAACCCTTCATGAGGGCGCACGCGTAGCAGTGGTTTATATACGAAATAATGTCTTTCTGCATTTGCGGCCAGATAAAGAAATGGTTTATTGTATGATAAGTACGGGCTTGCCCGTTGTGACCCCCCAGGGGATCGTCATGACAGGTTTTAAGGATTTCGGCATGGATGGAAGGTGGAACGTAAATCCGGCCGGTGAAATCGTGGAGGTATACTCCCCGTTTGGTATCGTATGAATAGTTAAAGACGTCGTTAATGTTTTTTGATTCTTTCTGTATTTTTTGTAGTAACGGGGATTCTAAGGTAACGTTTTTTATAAATAGTTCGGCAGGCAGCACTGTAACGTCCTTATTGAGATTCTCAACCGCGTCGCCATGGTCCGGTCGGCGCGAGAGAGGATCCGCGCGATTCAGGGATCCGGGACGGTATATGAATTCAAGGTTGAACTCTTGGAGTAGGGCATGCCACCGGGCTTGACGGCCCGAGAGTGTTTGTGGCTTTTTCCAATACTCCAAGTTTTTGTGATTGGTCCAGACCTCGAACCGCTCTCTGCCAATTAAATAATGTCTCCATTCTTCGAGGGCTCGAATGACCGCCATCAATTCTTTGTTGTAGATGGGGTAGTTTCTTTCGGCTGCGTCGAAGGAGTGGGACAGGAATGCACACGGCCGCCATTGCCCATCTTCGCACTCGTGCCAGAGGATGGCTCCAGTTGCAATGTCAGAGGCGTCAGTTTCAATATGCATTTGTCTCGTACTATCCGGATAGGCGAGAAGGGGTGCTTCCGTAAATTTCTTTTTGAGAGCGAGGAAGGCCGCTCGTTCGGTGTCGCCCCACCGGAAAGGGGTGTCTTTCTTTGTGAGATCGTTTAAGGGTCTCGCGATCTCTGCGAATTGGTCAATAAATTTTCGGTAATAGTTACAGAGGCCCAAAAAGGCCTGGACTTGTTTCAGGCGTGTTGGTTCCGGCCAATCGGCAATCGCCTGCGTTTTCTTTTCTTGCATTTCTACGCCGTTCTTGGAGACGTTCATTCCAAGGAATTCGACCTTGTCCTTGGAGAATGCGCATTTTTCCAGTTTAATATATAGATCGTTCTCGCGGAGGCGTTGCAATACTTCGCGGACTAGCGCTTCGTGTTCTTCTTTTGTCTTTTTCTTTGTAAATATCATCATGTCGTCCATATATATAATGAGGAACGCGTATTGATCTGAGAATATATCGTTCATCATGTTCTGGAAGGTTGGGGGGGAGTTAGTGAGTCCGAAGTACATAACTGTTGGCTCATAGGCCCCAATTGGCGTTACAAACGCCGCTTTCCATTCGTCACCTTCTTTGATGCGGACGTTATTGTAGCCCCAGCGCAAGTCCATTGCTGTGAACATGTCCGCACCCTTGAGGCGGTCTATAAGCTGTGAAATGAGCGGTAAAGGATATGCATTCTTGATGGTTCCTTCATTTAAATATCTATAGTCCATTACCAGTCGTTTTTTACCGTCCTTCTTCGGGATGAAGAACACCGGGGACGTTTGGGGAGACTTGCTCAGTCGGAGGTAGCCCTTCTTGACTTCCTTGTTGATGAAAGTCCGTATTTCTTCCAACTCCATGTCGGATAGCAGGATAACTCTCCCCTTCCTTGGAACGAAGTCGGGCTTGAGATCGATGGCGTGATCCCAGTGTTTCCGCAAAGGCATGCGGTTGGATTCCTGCTCCGAAAAGACGTCAAGGAAGTCGTGGTAGGCCGCCGGGACCTTCTCTGCCATGCCATCTTCGATGACACGGATTTTGAACCCGAAGTATCCGTCCCATTGCGACTTGTAGTTGTTGCAATCGTCTGTGCAGCGGGTGAAATTAATCTTCTTCTCGATCCAGTCGATTTCCGGGTTGTGGCGGGCGAGCCAGTCGTAGCCGATGATCATTTGATTAGAGCCCAGCTCCACAACGAATGCGTTGATCTTTTCGTGATGGTCTTGCAACGCTGCAACGAGTTCAACTCGGTGAGTAACTTTACCAGCCTTGCCCGGAGTACCGTCGGCATTAAAAACTTGGATCTGTTGTACAAGTGGGATCATATCAATTTTGTTTTTGGTGCACCATTTTCGATCGATGAAGGTGTTGACAGCGCCGCTATCAATCAGTGCTTTTATGTTATCTTCTTTTTGTACGTTACCCGCAGAGAAGCAAACGGCGATGTCCACCGTGAATTCTCCTCCGCTGATCATTTCTTGTGTAGGGATTTTATTAAGGTTAAGGTCAGCGCAGTTATTCTTAAAAAGGGAATTAAGCACGCTATATTTATAGTCTGGTGCCGAGCTCTGAAGAGACCCCCCTACAGACGTATCAGAATCTATTAAAGATTTCAGCACCTGGCTGATCGTCCTAACCGGGAAATCTCCGTCGGTGCACTCCGAGAGTTCGGCTACAGGCTCAGTGCCAGCTACGGGGATTTCTCCCTTGAGCATGGTCAACGAGTCGTCTACGCCTACCACTCTCGTACCAGCGTGCCCGGAGTCCGGTCTACTTACTTGTACAGGATTAAATAATGCCGCGCTCGTCGGCTCGAAACCAGATCGTACATGTACATGACTTTCAACGGGAGAACCGCAGTCCAAATGCGAGGTAACTATTTTTTTGATGTTTTCTAATTTTATTCTTTTTTCTTGTGTTTTATCCAGCTTGCTAGGCGACACCCTACCGTCGACTAGCTGCTTCCTTTTAAAGCCTCGGATGCTTTTGTCCGGGCTTCGGTTTCGAAGACATTGGCCCAATAGGCGCGAGCTTCGTCCAACATATACTCCTGTCGGGAGGAGGTTGCCGCGCGGGCCTTTGTTTCGGGCGGGGTTTCGGAGACGACCACCCACGTCTCGGTATAGTACCCGTCCTTATCGGGTACCCAAACTTGGTGCATATTTTGAACCGGCGCTCGGTTCCTGTCTTGTGCCGGGTTGTATGATTTCTTCGGGAGCTGGCAGTCCCGTCGAATGTGGCCTGGTTTGCCACAGTTGAAGCAGGTGCGGGTATCTGGGGGCCCCTGCACTGCCCCGATCTCCATGGGCGCTCCCCTTCCAGGTTGCGTCCCATACTGTGTGAACCGCTGATTAGGCGGTGGTCCTTTCGGCGCGTTATATCTTTGCGGTCCGCCGTACCGCCTTGGTTGGAATCCGCATTCGATTTCCACAGACTCAAATGAGCGACCGACTTTGCGATATGCGTCGATCAACTCAAAAATGTCGTTTTCCACGTGCATGTGGAGGTGGACTTGCATATATATGCGAGCGTCCACTGCTCGCTTGAGGATCTCGATCCCGTGGCCGTTTTCAAGTTCGGCCTCCTTGAACAGGACCTCGAATTTTTGCAGGAATTCGTCGATAGGACAACCCTGCTGCTTTAGTCGCTGGAGTTTCTGGAGCGACTCGTGTGCGAGCACATCGATTTGGAAATGATCCCTGATCTCGCTTTGGAGGACCTTCCATTCTGGCCACACATCATCTCCGCAGGGATAGCCTAGGCTTTTCCCTGCGTTGTTGGTGGCATCTGCGATTTCGGAGTCGCAGTACTCTTCTAATTTGAGCCGAGCATAGGAGGCGGCATCTCCCTCCATCCTTGATAGGACCGCGACGGTCCGAAGCTTGTCCGAGCCCCAATTCTGGAGCGAGACCCAGACTTTGATTCGGGTTATCCATACCCGAAAGGTGTCGCGGTTGCCGTCCCACTTGCCGGGATCAGCGACTTTTTTGGTGATGGCGGAGGGGCTGTCCTCCTTTTCCTTGAGAAGGGCTGTGAGCAGCGCCTTTAATTCATTGTTGGTCAGGGTCGACGATGACGACATTGTTTCTTGTGGCGGGGGGAGCGGTGGTTGTCTTTGTTTAAACTTGAGCCAGTAAGGCTCTTCGGATACTTGTGGAAGTGCTTCAAGCAAGCCCTCAAAACTGGGGGACTTGCGGAGTTGTGTATGTGCCTGTTCCGGAGAACCAGGCACCGATCCTTCGTAAAAAGAAATTTTGAAATCCTAACAGTCCTTACTCGCCGGTATCTTTCAACCGACGTCTGGGGACGCTTGCGGGGGGAAGAGGTCGGGTAACGTAAGGAGGGGAAGACCGCTGGCAGCTAAATCTTCTTCAACAGCTTGATTTGGACGGTGTAGGTTCCGTCAAAAGGGTAGACTCTCGATAACGAGAGGTGTCGTACGCGTATCGTGCGCTGACGACGGACGTCACAGGTGTTCCGCGAACCTGGTAACCCCAAACCACAGGGATTACGTCGTAGTGCACTATCGACTAAAGCAACTTTATCCTTATTTATACGGCGGACGACCGTGTATTCAAGCTGTTAAGGGTGCTATGCCCAGGCCCGTCACCTGGTGCCTCTGCGCTATGTCCCTTATGCCTGGGCCCAGCAACCGTATACAACGGATTTGCTTTCTTTCTTGATCCGGTCTTCTGATGGGGATAAACGCTCACCCGATCTCGATATTTTCAGCGACAAGACACTACTTTCACCCGAGGGCAGTGTAGATAGCTTTGACCAAGTGTTACGAATGATTACTCGCTGCACCACTGGCCTCGGCCTCACAGGCTACTACGGAGCCTGGCAAAGGAAGAAGAGAAGGTTGGGCTCATGCGCACACCATTATCCAGGGGACAACAGGTGGTCAAAGCTGGGGACGCCAGCTGAGACACCTGGGTTTATATACTATGGTACTGTGCGCACAGACCATAGGGTCCGTGGGATGATCTACTATACATGGCTAGTCTACTGTACACGGTCGTGAGAGAGTTCCCACCAGGGTTAACGGAGATTAAGAGGGCGTGCCAGCTATGAGGCATGACGTCATATGATGTCATGGTCTGGGCCCTGGTCATGTGACAAGTCACGTGATGAGAAAAGAAAGGGGTGTGAAGATGGTGCGTAACACAACTACCTTCTATTACTTTGGAGGAGAATATCTCTCAAGACCTGAACCCAGCAGTTGGTAGTGCTACAGATCCTAAGGCAAAAAAGAAGCAAAAATATATTTGGAAACCAGGGAATGCAAAGAATGGATGGTTTGTACAAAGACTTCATCGCACCTTATTTGACTAAATGGGTCAGTAGGAATCTGTGTGTCATATGCTGGGTCAAACAGAATGCCACCGTTGGTGGAAGTGCAGTGGATTTCAAGGAGTATTATGATAACCTAACAGCAGAGACATGGAAGATATGTGCCAGATTATAGGCCATCATTATTGGTTACTTATTGGATTAGTTGTATGATGATGAGGCAACCATACTTGTGTCCAATGGAGAGTGGAAGACAAATTTGTCCACTGCAGTGCATGATGGCCAATTTTACTAGAAGAACTTTCTGCCCTATGCAAATCCACACTTTCCAAGCACTGTATAGTTCAACACTTGATGGCTCGCATCAATCATGTTTTCTTTTCTGGTTGCATTTGGTTCACACACAGCATCAATCACAGTATCATTCATCACAGTTTCATTCATCAATCACGTTGTCTTCTTTGCCTGCATTACCCACACAATCATTGTCTGCCCGGTTTTAGATGCCCATTCGCCATTGTCTTGTTCACATCTGTAGCTCATCGTGTTTTTTGTTGCATTTGGTACCTACAGCCATATATTGCTGTATATTGTAGTATGTATGCTCGAGTAGCTAACACAGTGTAATACAAGCAAATTATAAAATCAAATAACTGGTTATATGGTGTGATATGAGGAAATGGTGATTCATATAAACACAAGGATATATCTGATTATATGTCGTGATATGAGGTAGCATGTAGTGAATATCATGAGATCTCAGATCAGTCGAGAGAGTGATATCTAATGTTGCCCTGTGAGATGGTAGTCTCATGGATCATAGTGTAAATATAATCATATCTAATTTTTTGCTTTCAGCATGTAAATCTTAGATTATGTTATATTTGGTACTACTAC
>JBBPMX010000511.1:0-12254 GCA_038090515.1 Pulveroboletus cf. viridisquamosus | reverse complement strand
ATCTCGCTCGTTAGTATTGCGACGAACGTGGTATCAAGGCCACTCACATAATTAGTCCCAGAGCTCAGCGCGACAAGAACAGATCCGACGAGCATGATGATACGGGGTACATTGAACATTTTGTCTGATGATTTGGCATATGGCAAGTCCATTGTGTGCGCTGAATCAGACTGCAGGAATCGACCAAGTTGTGGAAGCGCGTAAGACAGGTTCGACCGGCCATGGGAGATAGATATCCTAATCTGTTGAAAGGTAGCTGCGTGATGTTTGACTCTAGAAAGACGAAGACGAGCAGAAAAGGAAATTTGGCGATGTGTATGACTAATCTGCAAAATGCCTGAAATGCTGGTCGGACTAGTAACGTTATCGCCTGACTGCTCTCATCAGCGAAGTAACACACTACTGAATGAACCTTATTAACACTTGTGGCTTTGGTTCAGTAAAGATCAAGTAAATGGCGAAAAAGTGCTTTCACACTTGTTCCAGTAGGGTCCATCTCTGGAACCTACTTATTCATTGCTTGTTCGCTACTAATCAACTTGCAGATAGCATGTGCAAGTAGTAGAAACGCGCGATATAATCATAAGTCACAAATAAGTACTAAATTAGGTATGACGCCCCAAAACGCCGGCTGCCACACAAGGAGGTAAGCGGGAAAGAAAGTGGGGGATAAGGAGTCAAAAAAGGAGTCCGTTCAACAAATGCAGGCACTAGAGGGGTATAAGAGACCAAGTAGGTCAGAAGCAAAATGGTCAGAATGGCGATCAAATATACAGTCGGTCGGCAAAATGCCAGGTGACAGAGATCGGGCACGAAGACAATGATGGAGTATGTGACGGTGCTGGTATCCTACAAAATGATAAAGTAGAACAGTCAGTAATTGTACTGCTGAGTGGTTTGACTTACAGATATCACAATAGAGATCCCCCTCAGTCAAGGTGGTGGCCTCGCGCTTGAAGGACCACAGAGTATTTTGAGCGCGCTCAATGATGGCCATGATCTGGGCAGCCGAGCGCTTCTTCACTCTTTCCGTCAGCTTCCTCGTTACCGGGCCCCAGTTCTGAGCAGAGAAAGCAAATGCTGCATTGCTTTCCTTGCCAGAACGCTCATTCAATTTGACCGGCGTCTTCAAAACGGGGACCTTGCCATCAAACGATTGAATCATTTGCCGTGTGATGTGCCCTTCTGATGCTAACCGTAGTGCACGTTCGAGCTAATTGGCTTCTATCAGTGAGAAAGGCAAACAGCATGAATGTAACATACTGTGGCCCCACATAAGCCAATAACACCACAGTAGTTGTGCAGCGGGGGTGAAATGACTAAGTTAGTCTGCATTGCGCCATTCACATACTGTAGGTGAGCTGCATGGAGGAGCTGGCACATGAGTTGAGAACGAAAAGCTTTGTTGGGGCTGCTTGAATCGAGGTCTTCGTACAGGAAACTAAAGTCTTCGAGAAGTATGTCAGCCATATCCCGGACTTCTCGATCACTCAAGGCACACTGCATAAGGCTCATGATAACGGCGATAGCGGTGGAGCCAATATTGTGTCGCCAGTCACACAAACATTGATAAGCCTGTCTATGTGTTGGTTACTGAATCATGGAGGCACAAAACAATGACACACCACAGAAACAATTGGCCCTTGCCCACTGACATCCATGGTGGATGAATCTACGTCCGGATCGAAGTCCATTATGAGCGGGAGCGCATAGGAAATTGCACCACATGTAACATCCCAAACATCATCTGCTCCCCCTGCCCACAGCAATAAGGTTGGCATCAGTACCTTCTGCCACCTACCGTCTGCCAGTAACTCGCGGGGAAGGTTTGCTTTGGAGTGACGTCCAATACTCAAGTTAGACATCACCAACTCGAGCGGGGGAACCTCATTGGTGATTTCAGATGATGTTTTGATAGAGATACTCTGTAGTTTTCTCAGCTGGTGGAGGGGTTTTGTCACAAGGCCAGACGGTATGGCAACCGTGGAAGTTGGAGATGAGGCAGATAAGCTGGGAACGTTTTTGCTTACTGGCTCTGGCTTGACTTTTTTGGCCGGCCACGCAAGCACATTAATGCACGACTACAAACAAGAGTAAATTTTTTTAATCCCTAATCCAACCTCACGGGCTTACCTGATTGGTGTACCGAGAGGCCGCTGTGAGGCGATGCCCTGCTGCTGGCTGCATGGTCTTTATGCGGGGACTAGCACCTACAGTCTGTTGGGAATTGTTCTCATCCCCCTCCATGGTCTCATCCGGTTCTGTTTCATAGCCTGAGGGGTCGCTCTCCCAGGTATTGGGGATGGTGCTTGGTGCATCGTCAGTGTCCCGGTCCTTTCGTTTCAGGCTGGCTGTGACTTCCTTCAGCCTGGATGGAACCGGTATCAACATCACGAGTGACTATCAAAAAACTGTGAGAGCTCATTTATCAGGATCGAGTAGGGAATGACTCACCGCCTTATCTTTTCCAGCCTTCTGAGCTACCTCTTGCTCTTGGCTATCGTCACCATCTTTTCCAAAATCACCATGATCAGACTCAGTATGTTCTTCACTCATATCTACGTTATAAACCTCATTGCCAACACTTGTGACCGCAGTATTCTGTGTGTAACCTGATACCGCAGTCGATGGCAGAACCAACGTTGCTGCGCTGACAGAAGGGTCGTCCAATGGGGAATCTAAGTAGGCATCCTCTCCGTTGCTTGTGTGTGGTGTGAACGTCTGTTGCTTGACCTTAGCCAGTGCTTGAGACTTGTGCCAGTCCGGAGATGGAGGACTGAATAATGACCCGATCGGGTTGATTGAAAAAGAGTAAAGTAAGGAGCTGCATGAGTGTCAGAAAGGACAATCACTAACTTATCTGAACAGATGAACTCAAGGTTGTGCCCCAGAATTCTCGACTGCGGCTCTGTCAGGCCTGATCCCTTTGCTGCTACTGATATCAGCCGCTCTGCCTTCAGATGGCGAGCCTGAGTAGCTGCCACAAGCTCATGTAGGCCAAGCCCGTTGCTCGGCTTTTTCATCTGCCTAGTGCTGGCACTGGGGCTAACAGAGCCTTTGTCTCTGTTATTATCGAGGTCGAGGTTGGCTTTAAGTGTTTTTGAGTCGGTTTTAGTGCTAATGTCTTCAGATTAGAATGCACCTACCTTTTGGGACGTTGGTGGCAGCTACCCCTTCTTTGACCGACCTTTTCACTGCCGGATGGATACCCTTTTTGATCACTGTGCGTCTTGCTGTCTGGGAAACTTCCATTGCTCTCTCCGCTGTAGCAATGTTCTCCAGTGCAAGCAAGGCCTTACTTTC
Organism: Pulveroboletus cf. viridisquamosus; assembly: GCA_038090515.1. Lineage (NCBI taxonomy): Eukaryota > Fungi > Basidiomycota > Agaricomycetes > Boletales > Boletaceae > Pulveroboletus > Pulveroboletus cf. viridisquamosus. The sequence continues at coordinate 8,951 of JBBPMX010000511.1, read as the reverse complement.
CTTCATTGCCTGGAGTTTTTTCTCCTGGGTATCATTTGCCTTTTTTTCAGCAGGTGTGCGGTGTTTAGCAGGTGCATCCGGGAGGCCTGGATGTTTATTGGAGTTTGCCGCACATGTTCGACGGGGAGACGTGGAATCAGAGAGAGTTTTCATAATAACGATTGACTGAACGAGAGACTGCAGCAGGTTAAACTGTGGACGAATGACGAGACAAAGCGAGGATGGTATGGAAATTTTTTTGGGTTATCTGCAGCTAGCCTTTTGTAAGTCCAAGACTTTTTCCTCTTTGTAAGTTCTAACGTTTCTAGTACCCTTTTTGTGATTATTCCTATTTTATCAACAAGTCCAAAATGCTGGCCCTGGTGCAATTTCTGCTGATCTCTCTGCCGCTTTCCCTCTTTCCCCCGGGTTACAGCTTGGACTTTTAGGTTATTCTCCCATCTTACCTTCATCTAACAACAACCATGTCGGCCCCCTTTCCCCGCTCGAGTCATCGTGCAAATAAGCCCATCCGTCTCCCTTGCAAAGAACCTGGCTGTTGGCGCTGGTTTGGCAATAAGGCAGGGCTTACACAGCATATTAATCGGTTCCATTCTGGCTTGATGGACATCAACTCAACGTCTGTCTCAGGTCCCCACCCCGCCGAGCTAGATGAAGATATGCTCTACCATGGTTCTGATGAACCAAGTGACGGCGACATTCCTTGTGATATTCATGAAGCTGGCATCACAAATGACACGCGCTGGCATGGACCAGGTGCCAAGCTCTATCGTAACTATCATCCTAAGTTAACAGGTATGTTTACAAGGTTTTCCCTTTCTGATCATCGCCACATTCTAATTTGATATATTACAGGTCACCCTTGTGACTCAAGCGGCAAGTTCCTGCCTAACGGTAGTCCTCCTCAACCATACTCGGAGAAAGCGACAGATGATTGGAGCCCATTTACTGACCATGTTGAGTTTGAACTTGCTGATCTTCTCTTTACACAGATTCAGATGTCGAAGGGCTATATGAACAAGCTCCTGGATATTTTTACAGCTTACCTCCACAAACACGGTGGCCAACCACCCTTCGGTAGTTGCGCTGAGTTATATGACACCATCGACAGTGTGCAAGTGGGTGATATTAGCTGGGAGTCTTTTGGTGTCAAGTATGGTGGGGACCGGCCCGATCCTCCTGCTCCCTGGATGGACGACATATATGATATCTGGATGCGTGATCCTGAGACTGCTATCTCCCATATTGTTGGCAATGCTGACTTCAAGGACCTCATGGATTTTATTCCATACCAGGAGTACGATGCCAAAACCGACATGCATCGCTGGCAGGACTTTATGTCCGGGGACTGGGCATGGGAGGAAGCAGTGCGTTTATTATACTGTCTGTCGCGTTTGAAGGTGGCTAACAAACTAATAGGACATGATTGCGAGTGATCCTGCAATGCATGGATCACTCCTTGTCCCTATCATTCTTGGATCCGACAAGACAACGGTGTCGGTTGCAACTGGCCAGCATGATTATTATCCGCTTTACCTTTCCATAGGGAATCTCCACAATACAGTGTGTCGTGCACATAAAAATGGCATGAAGCTAATAGCATTTTTAGCAATGCCGAAAAGTAAGTAAGATAGGCTTCATATCTATCTATCTACTCATATCGTACATGCCAGCTACAAAGGAACACGCAGCGACACCGGCGTTTCGAAAGTTCCGGCGCCAGCTCTTCCACTGGTCACTGTCGAAGATCCTTGAACATCTGAAGCCATTCATGTCCAAGTGGAAAGTCATGTGGTTTGCTGATGGCTACTTCCGGCGGGTCATCTTCTCCATCAGACCTTACATTGCGGACTATGAAGAACAAGTCCTTTTATCATGCATTGTATGCAACTGGTGTCCAAAGTGAGTAGGTCTATCACATATAGTATTTCGTTCTCTAACTACAGCTAATCAGATGTATGGCCAAAAATAAAGACCTCGACGCTGATTCGCTCTATTGCTGCCAAGACCACACAAACCTGCTGGTCGAGGATATTGATATAGGGATTTTATGGAATGAGTATGGGATTGTAGGAGATCTTATCGTAAGTCCTGTTGTTGTGTACCCGTTCATTGCCATTCTAACTTCTGACATTGAGCCGTTCACCAATGACTTTCCGCGTGCTGACATATACATACTACTCACTCCCGACATCCTGCATCAACTCATAAAGGGTGCCTTTAAAGACCATCTCATTGACTGGATTGAAAAGTTTATCTACCAACGTGACAAAAATGGACTCGCTCAAGCAGTATTGGACGACATTGACCACAGGTATGCTAAAATTATTACCATTGTTGCTATGGTAATTGATATTTATGGCTAGAATCGCGGCGGTTGCATCCTTTGCAGGTCTGCGCTGCTTTCCCCAAGAACGAAATTTCAAGCAATGGACCGGCAATGATTCAAAGGCATTAATAAAGGTAACAGTGTCTTTGCTTGACGTGTACCATCTGTTGATTGTGACAAACGTAGGTCTATTTACCGGCTATCGATGGTCATGTACCCTCCGAGATGGTCCGCACAGTCCGTGCATTCATGGACTTCTGCTATCTAGTACGGCGGAATATCATTGATGAAACTGCCCTTTACCAAATTCAAGACGCACTGGATCGTTTCTACCAGTACCGCAAAGTATTTCAAGAAGAGCAAGTGGTAACAATGTTTTCGCTCCCTTGTCAGCACTCGATGAAACACTACACTGACATGATCCGCCTATTTGGTGCCCCAAACGGTCTCTGCTCCTCTATCACTGAATCAAAACATATCAAGGCTGTTAAGGAGCCTTACCGTCGGTCTAACCGCAATGAACCACTTGGCCAAATACTGCTTACGAATCAACGTCTCGACAAGCTCATGGCCGCTTGTGCTGACTTTGCTGCATGTGGCATGTTGAACTCACATGTCCTCAACAGCGTAGGGACCAATATGAGAGGTAAGTAAGATCGTAACAGAAGCCAACATGCTTTGTGATTGATGAGTAAATTGCCAAGATAACGATCACCCCGAACGAGATATCTCATGTCCAGGCAAAGATCGACAAAGTGGATCCTATGAAGATGACACGACAGGTGCAGAACCAATTGATATAGACCCAACGGCCATTGAGGGTCATGTCCGCCTTGCGCAAACTGTTCGTAAGTGATCTCAACTATTCGTCATGTCCCACTCTGATTTATGTAGAACGCAAGCGTGCACGTAATGTGTGTCAGCTCAGTGATGAGCTCCGAATACCAGATCTCCCAACTCTCATCTCTCGTTTTCTTTTCCAGCAGTTGCATTCTGATGAGGAACTGCCCATCTACCCTGACCACTCGGACTATCCTTATTACGACGGCAAGATTCAAGTCTTTAGCTCCGCATCCGCTACATTCTACGCACCCAGTGATGTCAGCGGCATCCATGGGATGCGACGAGAGTTTATTCGCTCTACACCCCTCTGGAGAAATGAAGCCCCACGATACGATTGTGCATTTGTGAATGCAAACCCCAACACAGAGCTGATGAATGGCCTGGAGGTTGTGCGGGTTCTCGCATTTTTTTCATTCTACTTCAAAGGTTTATACTATTCATGTGCAGTGGTGCACTGGTTCGATCGAGTTGGGGACAGGCCTGACGAGGACACAGGAATGTGGTTAGTGCGCCCGCAGTGTGATCAGTGGCATCAGCGCAAGATCAGTATAATTCATACTGATACCATATACCGAGCTGTGCATCTGATCCCTGTGTATGGTAAACACTTCATTCCCCCCCACCTTCGCCCACACCACTCATATGATAGCTTCCGACTGTTCTACATCAATAAATTTGTTGATCATCATGCATTCAAGATCGCCTCGTAAAATCTGATTATTGTCGCTTGTACATCTACTTGATGCTACTTGTTATGTACTTTGGCCCTAGCATACCTTGTAGTACACAATGAAGTGAGGGTGGTTACTTTCAGGCTCTTGGGGTTACTTAATAGTCACTTGCTGATCATTTCCACCTGTAAGTAGCTGAAAAGTTTGTAAGTGAAGGCCAAGTGCTGTGTTACTTCACTGATGCTATGAGCCATTTGAGAGCTGTGATTGGAGGATGGCCAGCAAACAGCTCAAGTGACAATTTTATAGACTAACTAAACAGGGCACCGTTTCTGAAATCGAACGGCTCGCGAAAACATCTTGCACAATCACTTCCCATTCAATGCTATTGCAACTTTCCACCTCCAATTAGTATACTATTGTGATCTGTATCCACAAAAGTAGATGGTGTACCATACCTTGACTCTTTCCTTGATGTACATTTGTGCTCGACAATTGATCCTGTATTATTCCATTGTCTCTCTAGGTCCTTGAGTGACCTACACGAACAGGATTCTGCTGCATGCTCATACCTTCCGACTCTCAGGGACGCCCATACACTGGCAATTGTTGGAAATGACAACTCCGATCTCCTCCGGGCCCTCCTGTCCAACTCCGAAGTTCCTTAACGAAGTTCCGGATGAACCCCTACAACTCCTACATAGGAGTTACCGAAGTCCTATAGAAGCATTTGGAGATGGATAGGAAGGCCAGACTTGTGTCTAACGGCATATCAGTATGCATTCCTTATGTCACTTCTTTACCCTACCCTCGCTTCATTCTCATTCCATAACTTTGTGCCTTTCTCCCCCTTTCTTTTTCTATTCCCTTACGGAGATCGCTTGTTTCGCTTCGGAGTTGATCGGACTTCGTGCTCACATCTTCACCTACCTTACATATATATTCCCTTTCACTCCTGGACTCTCCTCAGTCGTTCCTGCTACTCCTTGGGCAGCGGCTGAGCTGAGTACCAGCTTTGCTTTACCTTATTACCCTTGCTAATTAGTGTAGTGGGCAATCACTGCCCTTTTACTTAGGTGAATATAGTCGTTCCTGCTACTCCTTGGGCAGCGGCTGAGTGGGCAATCACTGCCCTTTTACTTAGATTTTTCACAGCAATCTGCATGCATGCCAAAACCCGTCTCTATGGTGTAGCCCTAAAACCCATCAAATACTGCATAATCTGGAAAGCAGCCTATTTCAACAGGACAAGTGAATTAACATCGTCAGAAACCTCCAAAACATGATGGAAGAATGGGACATCCAAAGCAAATACTGTTTTGCCCTCATCTTGGAGAAATGTCACTGACCACTGGTGAAAATTGGGGAACCATATGTCCGCTAAGACTGACTTCATAGTAAGTCAAGCCACGTTCCAAATGCATGCTTCCGAACATGCCAACACCATCAACGATGAAGCTGTCGCTGGGGATTGGGGATTGGAATCCTTGCTTCCCACTCCCTGGAATGAAACACTCCATCAAAAAAAACCTCGTTTCGTTCACGATGATGAGCATACAAGTCATGCTGTTCATGTCCACGATGTAGATACGTTAGTCAATCATATGTCGCCTTTCATGTACAGCACGATGGTTGGGACCATGGCATGGACAGTGACTTACTTTTGGATCACAATGCGCGTCCTGCGTATATGCATTAACACGACGACATGAACATCAAATTATCCTGCAAGACATACCCTTAAGCAATAAATATGAAATCAGCTAAGCCATGTACAATTACAGTCTGCATGCTCTTCTCGATCACGCTTGGGAGGACTGTGAAAGCAGACGGTAAGCTACTGTCCCCATCTGGGAACACATTTATATTGGAACATTCAGTCCATTGGGTATTGACGGATGCATGAATTGCCTCTTTAACTTCGCGGCGGTTGAAGTAAATGGGCGACTGTTGCTGTGGGAAGGTGCCCCTATAAGCCCCGTTAACTCACCATCTGGAAGAGGGATTGAGAGAAAGTGGGTCATATGGGAAGCCAAGCACGTCCCACAAGATCGGATACTGTTCTTCGATGTCAGTCTTCATTACTCAATAATGCACACATACTTGCTGTATCCCAGATACGATAGATGTTAAATGCAGGGTTGATTATCAATGCATTGTTGAAGATATCATCCCAGAGGTTGCATCCATCCACAAATTCAACTGAGTCGCCCGGAAGAGGAAGGAGCCCTTTTGGCAGGTATGTCACATGGGTAGAGCGTAATTGCACGCAGCGGCTTTCCAATCAAGGTACTCAAGATACGATTGACTAGCAAAGTAGGGCGTCAGTTGGTACTTGAGCACGTGATTAGAGAAGAGCTGAGTATATGACAATCTCACTTGAATGAAAACAAGCCTTCATATTTGTGCACGAAGTCTACAGCAGGGATCTGTTCTTGCACAACATCCCACGAAATTGATGCTGGATGGTTGTTTGGCACATTTAAATATGAATACCCTGATAGCCGATGATCGATGAGTACCCATGGTCACTAATCCAAATTCCTTGCAGAGAAAGGTCCAATAGAGTCAGATTCTCATAGATATAGTGTGCGATGTCTGCGAGCAGTCAGTCTTACATACGATTGTGTCTATTTGACCAGCTCACAAGGGACATACATCCCAGCATACTAGTCAATTAAAATATCAGCTGCCCATCCGAGCATGAAAAGGAAAGGGGAGACAAGATGCTTACACTCTCGCCCATGAGCCACAGTTTCTTTCCCTTTAGTTCACTGAACACTTCGAGGAATTGTTGCATAAATCTGACGAGCTGTTCAGCCAGTTGGTCCTCATTTTCGATGTTGGGTTCGCCTTGTGAGAAGCCCGTACCGACGGGTTGTTCAACCCAGAGAACGGAGGAGAGGTTTGTCCAGCTGTATTCGTTCACCGTGGGCTGTGCTTGTCCAAAGGACCACGAGAGAGGCTGACCGAGAAGATTAAGACCTGTGATGAAAGACAATGCTGTACTGACCCCATTCTCTTGGAGAAGACCCTCAAGTGATGAGCATCCGGGACCGCCGTTCATCCTGATCAACATCTAGCTTAATCCCTTTGTCAAGGATAACCTCCATACCAAAAGATAATGTCATCGAGACTCCCTCCAGGACCAGGAGGGAAGAACCAGAAGAAGAGCTACATGTTGAAAGATCAACAACCCAGCGATGTGCACATCCAACATATTCATCATATCTGGCGTGTCTCGTTTGGCTGGCCACTGATGGGCAGCAGACCAGACCAACTAGGCCCAACATCAAAATCAACCAACAGAAGGGCACTTCCGTTGACCCAAAACTCTGATAGGATCACAGAAGATGTAAATCGAGTATGATCGATGATGCTCTAACGACACTGGACTTACCAGATGCTCTAGGATTCGTGAATGTGATGTTTTACACACCACTTCGTTTGTCCTTGGCTTGGTGCAACACTCCAGAACTGCACTGCCAGCATTCTGCTGCCTCTGCTTGACGCAGCCTGACATCCTCCTTACGCATTATCCAAGCACCCGCAGCGCTAGTACCTATGAGAAACACTAGGAATGCTGCGTCGAAAACGACCATTTTTCAAAGCGAGTGACAAACAAACTCGCTGGTGCAGGTGCTGGTCAAATAAGTATGCTTGTGGTTAGCGATGACATTTCCAGTGCCCAGGATACATATGGCGCCGGGAGTTGATGTTGACCCATCAAAGTCAATGAGAAAATGATTTGAAGGCACAGTGCACCTTGCGGAATTATGGGCTTGGCCTGAGAGTATATGGAAGATATGTGATCAGCTTTAGCGGGACACCAACGACTAGTCCCTAATGCCTAATGGGGGAGGTGGCAACCATCAGCAAACCATTCCAAATCTAGCGATACCTAGCTAGACCTGGCAAGGTGTGGCTAGATCAAGTTGTGATCGCGAGGTTCACCAGACCTACGCTCCCTCGCCACGAAATACAACTCCTAGCCATATAGGCCAATATCTGGCCAGAAGAGCGCTTTCCTGGTTGCCTAGTCAGGTCTTGCTATAAACTCATTCTCTCGCTAGGTCGCTCTAGTTCTAGTATGAATACTACCAATTGATTTCATTACTGCTAACACAATACACTGTTGTTTCTAATGTACATGTGTCCAAAGACTCGATAGCATCTATATGCAGAGCGATGTGAGAGCACCATCCGAGACTTGAGCGCTAGCTTGAGCAGCTGCCTCCAGCAAAAGTTGTTCCTTATGTCCACAACTGTCTTGAATCTGTTGAACATTGCTCACCCATCTCTCAGATAGAGTCACATATATGCACGTATGTAAGTGTACTTACCTGTCCACAACATCTTGTAGCTCTTTTGGCCCGAGCCTGCCTCAGGTTCTAAAGTCAAGGAATAGAAGTGTCTTGCGATGGGACCTCACAGACAAGGAAGCACAGGAACTCAGGCAGAGGATTATCTATGCTGCAGCTCACCATGATGCATTCACAGGGAACACATGCAATCTCTACCATGTCAAGGGAGCGGGTGGGAATTCATCAGTATGATGACAATGACTGGTCTGGTAGAAACTGACTTGCTTTGTGTGCACATCAATCAATACATAGAGAACAAGAAATCTATGGTGCTTACATAGGGATCTTCTGCGCCGTCCAGATTGACAGTGAGTGCTATGCAGGTGTAATCAAATGGGTGTGTGAGGCACACAAGCTTTCCCCTCACAAACTTACATCATCTGAGTCAACGTCATGCTTGTTTTCATTGACTTCATTGAGGACTATCGCCACTGCGATCAGCAGACGCGGGTGGCACTAAGAGCGTAGCGTCAACGCTGGCATCCAGCGCGGCTGATGGTGGGAGTTGATGGTAGGATAAGGACCGCGCCTGCCAGACCCTTATACGGTTATACCGCATTTGGACACATGTGACTATAGGGCCGACATTTATTCGCTCACAAGGATGATACAAGGATAAGGGAGGGAAGAGGTAATCTAGTTAGAGCTGGCGAGACCTTGAACTTGGTCGCATAAAGTTTCACGCAGTCCGACGAGATCTGGCAAGGTCTCGCTAGGTCTCGCTAGGTCTTCGGACTATTCCGG
>JBBPMX010000510.1:0-12283 GCA_038090515.1 Pulveroboletus cf. viridisquamosus | reverse complement strand
CACCTAAAACTTCACTTCTATTGATTACATACTCTTATAAGGAGTTCAGGTTGTTTATTTTGGAGTTGGGCAGAGTTAGTGCTCTTAATTCACTTCCCAGATACCCCTCAGTTGTTCCTGCTGTATTTTGGGTAGTAACTGAGATTAATTCATTTACTTATATTGTCCTCTTCACTTAGGTAAATAGTAATTATTTTTGCTATATTCCAGATAGCAGCTAAGTGAGACCATTGCACTTTACTTAAAAATTTCACAACTATAGTGACTTTAAAAACCATTTCCATACTAACCTGAATGTAATGCAAAGTATATCACTAAATCCAAGTAAAATATTTTATGATTCAGGTGTTAGAAGTGTTCCAAGGGATATAGATTATAAGAGAGTTAGCTATATGTTCTGTGCACCACATTAAGGGTTAGTATGAAAAGGGTTTTTGAGGTCATTGTGAAGACTAACACAATCATGATAATAATTAGATATATGCATTTGATATTTCAATCTTTGATCTGTTCTAAGTGTTATTATGATATGCAAGCTTAGACAAATGCAGTGGTGTAAACAGTGGGGAATTACATAGTTAATCACACCATCTAACTTGATAATGGCAATTGGTTCAATATATTATATACTTTTTATCTAATCTTATTTATTTTTTTGTTTGATAACATGGACATTAGAGAAATTGATAGACCATTGCATCAATACTCAGAATCAGGTTATGTATGTGATTTATTGCAAAAGAGGAACAATTGATTATTAAGTAAATATTAAAAGGACTATCCTATGAAAAACCTGTTGCATGGGGGGGTTGCAGGCTGATCTCCAATAGAGGCCCTAATCTTTTTCTCTCATACTTTGAACCCCATTTATTTGTTGTTTACTCTGTAATGATACTCAATAATAAGGGTAGTCTACTTGTCTAAGATTACCTGAACTCAGTGTGTCCCACAAAAAGCAGTGTGCACTGCGCTTGTGCAAGTGAAATGCCATATCCTTTCCTAGCATTCACACCCTTCTGTTATGTGGACGCAAAAACACCGAAGCCGAGCGACTGAAGGCTTGCCGTAAAGCCTCGTGAGAGAGATGAGAGCGAAGGAGAACACTTATCGTCCAAGGTTTTAACCCAAGGAACAAGTGGCCAAAGCTGGGGATACCAGCTGAGGACACACCCTTTATATATTGCAGGAGAATGCACACAGACCAGGCTGTGCTACAGATAAGGTGTGAATAGATGCTAGGTATGGTAAGTGATATCCTACGAGTGTGGGAGAGTTCTGTGATATGGAAGTGTAGCGACAGTAATTAAAGGAATGAGGTGACCACATGTTATGATGTCATATGATGTCATGGTCTAGGCTGTGTCATGTGATCTGGTCACGTGACTGGTGAACGAGTGAAGAGAAAGTGAAAAATAATTAGGTTAGCATATACGATATAACACCTTCCATTGATCCCATTCTGCACTAAGGGAGGAATATTATAACATTCCTGAAGCTCAGCGAGCTGCGAAGTGGAAGCAGACAAATCCTGCTGAAGCTGTTTGACCTGATTGTTGATATTTATGATCTGCTCCGCTTTCATAGCATCTGCACCCTTCCATTGATCATGTTCTGCACTAAGGGAGGAAATGGTATGGTCCGTGCCTTCAAGAAGCGATGTCTTGGCTTGGAGATCATTGCGTAAGGTGGTGAGCTCGCGTGACTGCACTTCATAGTGGCCTTGGAGCTCTGTGAGCTTAGATGTGGAGATAGACAAATCTCGCTGAAGTGCATTGTTATCTGCTCCGTTTTGTTACCATTAACACGCTTCCAATGATTGACCTCAGCAGTGAGAGAGGTAACAGTATAGTCCTTTCTTTTGTCAGATGTCGTCATATTTTGGAGCTGGTTACGCATAGTGATGAACTCCCGTGACTGGGTCTCATAGTGAGCCTGGAGCTAGGTGACTTGGGAAGCAGAAGTGGAGAGATCTTTTTGGAGGTTCTCAATCTGTTGGAGGAGGGTTGTGATCTGCTCTGCCTTTGTCGTATCTGTGCGCTTCCACTGGTCAACTTTATCAGGAACAACACAAGCAATGAAGCAAGTGAGGCCGAAACCATAAGACAGACTAAGGTGCGGCAATGGCACACACACAGAGAATGACCTACAGCGATGAGAATTCCAAGAACGAAGGCTAATTACAGGATATGTACTACTTATATAGGTAATTCTAACCCTAATGCCTGTTAAGCCCTAAGCAACGATCGAGATCTGGTTAAGATCCGAGCGAAGCCCTTGACCCGGGATTGGTAACGGATCAACGATCTATGGATATAAATAGGTTAATGCGATCGGTCTACGATCGGGTGTGAAATATAAGTAAGCGGATGATAAATAGAGATGGAATGACGTAGCGTGACGTCATGAATATGGAATGATGTCAGAGGTCGTGTCAATAGGCTAGACCTTGACGTAGATGGAATGGAGTGAAGTAAATGAGGGTAGCCTAGACCCGAATTAGTGAAATGATGAAGGGAATGCTAAAGTAAGCGATGAATTAAGGAAATGGGACTAGAATAAAGACGTGAAGTATCGTAATAGACGTTGAAGAAATCGTGGTTCTGACATTACCTCCTTCTCAAGGCGAATACTCCGGATGAGCGAGAATTCTTGTTCTGACAAACTTGAGTAGTGAGAGAATTGATGATACCCTCATTTTGCGACATCTTATCTTTGAGTTCATCACGGAGGGTGCTGACATCTCTTGACAGTCCCTCATACAACCTCTGAACCTCAGTATTCCTACATTGGCTGCAGAGAGGTTGTGGCGAAGACATCTATTCCATCCCAATTCAGGATTTCAATCCGATGGAGCTCATCACAGACAGAGCTAAGCTCTTTCAACTGTACATCAAGACACTCCTGGAGCTTTGTGGTCCGAGAGGAAGCAGTGGACAGGTCGCGCTGAAGCTGTTCAACATCCCTGTGCACAGCTGCAATCTGTTCCACTTTCAAGCTATCTTCACGCTCGGCATGGGCAGCGTTGGTGGTAAGATTCGAGATAGTGTGCTCCTTCTCTTCCAGTAGTGATACCTTGCTTTGGAGTTCATTGCGAATAGAAGTAACATCCTTTGACTGCACATCATAGCGTTTCTGGAGTTCGGCTGCCTGGGAGGAGAAGGTGGTGAGATCCAGCTGAAGCTTTTCTTTATCCCGGTGTTCAGCAGTGACTTGCTCTTTCTTGGTAGCATATGTGTGCTTCCACTGATTGACTTCGGCGGTGAGGGTGGTGATGGCACACTCCTTTTCTTCAATCAGAGACACCTTGGCTCGGAGTTCGCTCCAGACGGAACCGAGCTCCGTAAACTGCGCATTGTAACGCTTCTGGAGCTCTGCTATCTGGGAGGAGGAAGCAGAGAGGTTTGCTTGGAGTTCGTCATACTCTTGGCATATAGTGGAAATCTGCTCTGCTTTCGTGGCATCTGACTGCTTCCACCGAGCAACTTCGGTATTGAAGGAACCAATCATATGATCTTTCTCTTCAATTACAGCGGTAATCTGCTACATCTTCAAAGCTTCTGCGCTCTTCCACTGAGTGACCTCAGCTTTGAGGGTAGTGATAGTGCGATCCTTCTCGTCGCAGAGCGATATTGTCTCCTATAGCTTATTACAGACTGAGCCAAAATTTCCCGATAACTGGGTATACTGTTGCTGAAGTTTGGTCATTTGAGAAGATGTGTTGGACAAGCCTGATGAGAGCTGCTCCAGTTCCTTGTTCGAGATAGTAATTTCCCCTGTATTTGTACCTGCGTTCTTCCACCGCTCAATTCGGGTGGTAACAGTAGTGATCGCGGTGGTGATCGTGGTAGTAACTGTGGTGATCGAGGTGAGGGTGGTAGTAATGTTGGAGTTGGGCCCTGGCACAGCATCTGGATTGACAGCATGAAGAGAAAGCTGGATCTTAAGTAGAGCGATTCGAGAAATTGAGGCAGAGTTCTTCTGCAGGAGCTTTTCGTTTTCTATTAAAAGAGCCTCATACTTCTCTTGATAGATATCCTTGTGACCCTCAAGTTCACCCTTCATGAGGTCAGCCATGTTCATTGTGAGATCCATCTCTTCGTGACAAATATGTCCTATCTGACGTAACTCTTCCCATGCGGTGCTGTACATGAAGTTTGGTGGTATACCACCCTTGGGGAGGGAGAAGACTCTGAGGGAAGACTGCCTGGATTCGCCAACTGTGGGATGGCGTATTTCCTGGTGAAAAGAAGTTCGCGTCGTATACAGCGGTCGGCTAGCAGTAGTTTAGGAGGAGGTAGATAAATCATGCCGAAGTTGCTGGTTAGTCTCACACACAGGGCCGGACTGCCCTGCTTTCTGGACATCTGTACCTCTCCATTCCTTGGTCTTGGTGGTAGTGGTAGAAATGGTAACGGAATAGTTTGCCTGTGTAGTTGCCAGGTCAATGGTCCCTGAACAATTGTCAGTAAAATAAGCAAAGGTGGTGAGATCATGGAAAAAACAGGATTTCCTCATCCTACCCGGTTCCAAATCGTAATGAATTGTCTCTGGTGTACTGACCACATGCTGAATGTGCTCCCCACCATCAGAAAGTTTGCACCGCTTCTGGAGGATTGGTTGAATTAAGTGACTCCTCATGAAAAGCGATTGTCTCATTACCTCGGGTCCCTTCTGGTCCTTGACCAGGAGGGATGCGGATCCCAAAGACCCATTCTGGATGGTAACCCCAGGAGTGTTCACAGACACAGAGCTAGTATTGAGGTCCAAGCTAGACTGTTTGACATTCTCTCGTGTTTCTACCTAATGCAAGAGGGTGAGGTTGAGACAGTATCCTTTCACACGAAGTACTTGTTCCCACACCCGACGGACTCTTCTTGGTTGCTTTGACTCCTTGCTGCCCAGGGCTTCAGGAATTTGTTGCATTGTGTCTACTGGGGACCCTGAGGGCATCAGCAAGCTGAGAGCAGCTTTAAACATGTCAGGGAGAAATTTTGGCTGTTTGTGGACTAGATGTTAGGATGTGACAGCTTGTGTGACACAAGTTGGAGTACATACGCTCTTCACAGAAGAGGAAAGACCAGTGGGTGATCCAAAATCAATAGGCCTGAAGTGAGTATGCTTGGGATATCATAGTTGATATAGATATATGTGATGCACACACAAACATCAGCAGTGATGTGACAAGATTGGGCTGGGCTAAGGGCTCAAAGCCACAGCGTCAATTGCGGGGCTCAATTGCAGCCGACCATTTCCAATGCACACAGGATTCCCTACATGATGCACACACTCTTGGGCACACTGTGGATGAGCTATGGACTTTGCCAGGCCACACACTGGATGCTCAAACAGTGTGGCAGAACCCTGAAGCACGCAAGTGCTATTGTGCTGGGATCACTGAAGATGTCATCTGAGTAAACCTATTTTTGCACAGTAGCATAACTGAACTCATGGAGACCCACTGTGGTGCCCCTCTCTGGGATCCTGAATCCCAGTTATGAAGTTAGCCCCATCATCTAGTGAGATCACCATGTTCAATTGAGCAGGGGAGGTCGAAACCCAAAATGTGGCTGAACCCAACTTTACCCAGATGGGCACTAGATAAAGACTCTGCAGGCATGAAAAACAGCCCCACAAGTGGGGGAAGAGTGGTGGTGAATTGCCACATGGTGATGATCAATTGAAGTGGGAGCTGACACTGCCATCACAAAGCCATGACTCCAGACACCCTGTTACGTATCTGTTATCCAAATGAACAGTAAATATGGTGTTTATCACATGTCTATCAAGTATCGACATTTGCCTGGCACTTGTCCAGCCCTCAATCCGAGTGGTCTTCAATGCTTCTCTTCCTTGGCTGTCTCTCTAAGTCTCCAAGCCAAGGATGAATAATGCCCTCTTCCACCTTCTCCAATAACTCTTCTGGTTGGATAATCACCTTGTTCTGCCTTGGCAATCTCTCACACTCATCCCTCATCAACATGCTTTTCTGATCCCCTTTCTCTGGAAATCTCTCCAGGTTGAGGACTGAAGGCTGAATACGTCCACATCTTCTGCTCTTCTCGGAGTGCATCACCTCCCACTTCTCCTTGCCATTCCTCCCAAGCAATTCTTTTTGACCAGGGCTGATAGGGTTCACAAAATCCCACTCCTCAGTGGCCTTTCTCTGCAATTTCACGTCTAGGGTGTGAAAGGCAAAGGTTTTCCATACTGATGTTGGGAAGTAGCTTTAGGCCTGGTAAGCAACTGCATGGTATATTATCAGTCTCGTCCCTATGCATGGTGCTCCATTGAACTAAAAACCCGATTCTACCTGTTTCAGCAGGCTTTTCTTATGCAAATATCTTTCTCACCTGTGCTGCTGCCCCCTGAAAAGCAGCATTCTGCTTGTGTGTCATCAGATGTTCTGCATTGGAGATGCTCAGTGTCTCATCCTTGGTGAGGCCCTCAGATCGTTGATCTAAAGAAGTGAGAGACGTGTCCTCTTCTATGTTCCCATTCACAAGTGCGGGGTGACTGAAATCGTGATTGCGATGGAGGACCCTACACATTGCCCAATGTCAGTTCTGCACTGGATTATGAATCTCGGTAAGCAACGGCTCACTTGGCCGTCTCTCATGAAATAGCTGTGCCTGTCATTCAGACCCGGTCCTGTGATACAAGCACAGTGAGTCAGCTATAAGTAAGTTGGGTAGAGGACCCAACCATGTCATTGCGAAGCAAGCCAGCCAGGCCCAACTGGTATTTGTTATCCTCTAAATCTGTCTCTGGGACCAATACAATATCATCATATGAGAAGCCTTCATTGACTGCTGCCACCATGTGAGATAACATGCACAATTCATGGTCTATCATCCTGTTCAAAGCAACAAGTGAAGATGAGCAGGGGAATTTTCATGAAGACTTGAGGTGGAATTTGAGCTTTCATAGAGTATGCAAGTTTAGGGCTATGACACATGTGAACACTGCCAAGGGAGCTGAATACATCTTCTCCATTCCAAGTGCTAATTAGATTGTATATAGTCGCAATATGTTACATTGACGATCTCAGAAGGAGGCATCTACTTCCAAGATTATGTTCTCAACTATGTAGAACATGGAGATGCGCTCGAGAATTCGTTGTTTTATGACTTCTTCATCCATACCTATGATACAGTGTCACTACCAGAGCATGACACCCTCAAGCTCAAGGGTTGCCGACTCAATTATCGGGTACCATATCAATCCACCCGTAATCGTTCAAAGTATCGTTATGCTGTACACTCAGGAGAAAGTGAGATTGCCGCTCTGTGCTCTGTTTGTACTTGTGTATTTTTGACAGACATTCCTGACATGAAACAGGACCTTGCCAAGCAAGGTGATGTGTCGGCACTCGCTCAAATTGGCCTGTCCTTGATGAGAACGAAGCAATATGGTCAATCACTGTGTCCCCAGACAACTGCTATCTCGCAGCTGGATCTCCAGATGGGAAAATCATCATTTATTGCCTTCAGGACATTCTTCCTGAACTGTATGGCCCATTCTATGCAAGTACTCGTATTTGGATGGATTCTTGCACACCCAATATTGATAAAATACACCAGGAATCTACTGGGGAGCTATCACAGCAAGACAGGAGTGGTATTCTTGAGGTACTCATTCATCTCCCTCTCAGGCTTGTTCTCACATGGTGATATAGCTTGAAATTCAGCCAAGTACACCCATGCTCCAATTTGATTATGATGCAGTTGGTGGTCTTTCTCTCTCAATTCACTTGTGTGCTGACACTGTTACAGCCACCTTCGCCTGTTGCATCTACCCATCCCCACAAGGATGATGCACTGCCACCCACCCCTTCCACTGACCCATCATTGCATGCACACCCAGTGAGCTTTACCACATACAACTCACACCAGTCTCGCTCGATCTTTCATGGAGAAAGAGGGACCCTGCTTCACATACCTCGAATCAACATTTGGAAAACTTGTCCCAGCCTTGTCAGTCTACTCTGCATGCACTGTCAAATGTTGACGCCACAAATGAGGGTCCCTCAAGAATGGCCATGGGAATATGTCAGTGGGTGAGTGCCCCACCATTGGACGGTCAGACAGAGTCCATCTGACATATCATCTCAGCGAACAACTACAGGAAGGCGAAGGGTTCGTTATTCCTCATATTCAAATACAAGCACTCATCACTGTTGACAGTTTCCTTGTCGGACCCCACTCCCCAACCCTCAGGACCAGGGAGTGGCCTGTACAGATCAACAGAGAACAGCGCACCCAGAAGGACAGCCAGCATGAAATTCATCGTGATGGCTCATGTCCTTTTAGGCACAACAGACAGGTGATCTGTCTCAGCCTACTATGAGGGTTGATGTCACAGTGCATGTGATTTCGTCTCACTTATGCCCCCACACTCACACTGGATCAGCATCAACAAGAATCGGAGGATGTGGTATTCTCAGTCAGGGTTCAGTTACCTGCATGGATGTGTTGTATTTGTTCCAGTGTGCATGATATTGTGGACTAATGGGAGCGACCTGTATATACACTCTGAATTGAAGATATAGCGATGACAGTGCACAAGTGGCTGACTGCTAGCAGGAACTCAGTCAGACACTTCTCAGCTTCATGCGACTACAATGGTAAGACTTAGAAGCGGTTGCAGCACAGAGTGTGGGTCCAGTCCAGCTGAAGTGACCTGCAATGTGCCCTGACTGTGCACTAAATGTTTCATGTACCCACTCTCATGACCTTGATTTTCCTGACCCTTAAAGTACAGGATCGATCTGACGGCACATCTTGCATTGCAGTGAGTACCAATTGGAGTTTGAAGAGATGGTTTGTCTTTCATTGTTGGCTAGGACATTGTTGGCATTCTCCTTGGCCAGTATTGCCT
Source organism: Pulveroboletus cf. viridisquamosus (assembly GCA_038090515.1). Taxonomy (NCBI): domain Eukaryota; kingdom Fungi; phylum Basidiomycota; class Agaricomycetes; order Boletales; family Boletaceae; genus Pulveroboletus; species Pulveroboletus cf. viridisquamosus. The sequence goes on along the minus strand of JBBPMX010000510.1, from coordinate 3,406 downwards.
CTGCCAGCCATGGCCATCATTCCCTCCTCACCCATGTTACTCAATGACCTGTTTCACACTATCGTCATGGTATACAGAACCAAGCACCCAGGGCCATCGTTGTGCTGATGCCACTCTGACCATAGATCCCTGGGACCTATCGTGCGAAATGTCTGAGACGTCCAGGTGCAGTTTTTCAGTGCTGGATGTGTCCTCTGCTGATGAATCTCAGCTGTTCCATCCACTGACGTCTCTGCGATTTTACTGGTACACTCAAGTCAACTTTCCCTCACATATGGCGAACTCTCCCAGGTCAACTATTTCTCAGACAAGGTGCGCACAATGTCTTTTTTTTTTCTTTCTGAATGTCACACCACTCACACGGTGCAGGTCATCCTTGAGAAGCAAGTTGGTATTACCCAGTTCTGTCTCCGCTTGGCCATGCTAGCATTCACAGGTCTCACACAGGGTGTGGCTTCTTGACAACACCCTCTGAAAGTTGCTCAGTCCACACTGTCATCTGGTGTTCACATGTGCAGTTTGTGAGTAGTACGTTCATATAAGATGTTGCATGTAATCACAGTTGTCGTGCTTTCCATAGGATTCCGTTTAAATGACAATGTTGCAGTCCGACAGATCAAATTGAGAGGGCCATGACTGAAAAGTCCCTCAGTAAGTGTTGTCTGCTACCAGGGAGGCCGTTCACCAATAATGTTCATGATGAGTACCAGACAATCACCCACTGCTTCTCAGGCCAGGGGGTACTAAACCCCAACCCACTCTTGCATGCGATCACTCCGAATCATTATGCCATGAAGGCTTCCAGATCGATGGCAGCAACGTGTACATACATCACCTGTCTCATATGCCCATCCGCCGACCTCGATCACACCACATGCGCTGTCCTAAACGGCACCCCTCACACGTCCCACTCGTCCTCAACATTGGGCCGGCCACACGTGTGATCAGCAACGCACTGGGCATGCCCAGCCCATTTGCATGACATTCGTGAGCAGCGTGGGAGTGGTGGAAGCAGTCGTCAGGGGCATACAGGGATGAGGAGAACATGTTTTGGGTCTCTCTGACATGGCCGCCTGTGCATGCCTCTGCCCATAGCAAGAGTTAATCATGCGATGTCTTTTGGCAACCACTCACTGTGTACAGGGTGGTACGCCATGAGAGGGAGAGTATGTATGGGGAGTGTGGATTGATATGGACATGGAGATGGACAAGGAGGACATGGCTATTCGCAAGGGGATGGTTGTGTTGAATTTGCCTGAGCTGCATGTGTTCAGAGCATTGTAAGTGTCGTCTGTCATGTTCGTTTTCATCTCTACTGCAATTTTTTTCCAGGCTTGTAAAGGAGAATCAACTAATTCCGAGACAAGTCAAGCGCTTGAAACAGGACACGGTATCATGTAAATTGCCCATCGTCCACAATAGATTATTGTACAACATGGTGAGGTAGACTCAAGGGTATGCAAGAAAACACCTGCCACCATCTTTGATGCGTGATTGTCTCTGTTTCTCTAACCACTCCATCTGGACATCCAGATTTCTGATGCACATTGTCAGAGTTTCATAGAATGATCTTGGCCAGGGTCCTTAATGGCGATAGATTTATGTCCATCCCAGGCACGGCCTCTCCATTGCCCCAATCGTATGCAGTTGGATTTATGCCATGTGTTATGACTGCGTCGAGCAGTCATCGAAAGGGACGGGAAAACCCTTCAGCTGGAAGAAACAACCAAACCTTCAGCCAATAATGAGGCTAGCCAGCAGAGAATGGAATGCTGTAACCCTGGCAGGGGAGCTACAAGTGCCAGCATAGCCGATTGGAGGAGAACCCTTAGCAGACAAGGTTTTAACCCAAGTCCCAGGGGCTTACAAAAGGTGAACTAGACAAGTGGTTAAAGCTGGGGTTTAGTCAGCCAGGACCACCGCCTTATATATTGGCAAGGCCTGCACACAGACCAAGCAGTACACTACTATACATGGAAGTAATAGATAAGACTATGCTACATATGGTAAGACGGTAATGACCGTGGGTAGGGAATGGAAGTGTGGATGGAGATGAAGAGTGCAGGGCTGCCATGAGGCGAACCCTGAGATCTGATCTGAGATCCACGAGGATCTAAAGATGGTGTGATACATGAGGAGGGATTAGATCGGATCTGGAGATCTAGGAGGTGGCAGGATTGCTGTGGAGATCCAATGGAGATAAGGGTTAGGGTAATCTAGGGGTTGTCAACATGTAACCCTAGAGGCTATAACGTTGGAGATGATGTCAAGGGCTGGACTCATCATGTGACTGGTCATGTGATCGGCCTTGTGGGAGGTCACATGACTAAAGGAGTGGGAGGAGGTAAGAAATGTAGGAAAGAGTGTAAGATGAAAAGTTAGGTGCACGCGGTTTATAACACCATGATAGTCCTCACCATTTCTTTCTGCCAATTAATGGAGACCCGCTGGCACCGTCCCTGCACTCACGAACTCTTTCGCTGTGTGGTAAGTGAGCTTTGAGTGTCTGGGGTTGAAATCTATTCTGGGTTGACAGAGATTCATGAGTGGACAACAAAGGACAGAGGATCATCTACTTCTAACCAGTTCTCCCTCGAGAGAATTCTCTGCATGGTGCAACTAAGTTACAAGGATACTGTGTGCACAGACGCAAATGGATGGGATCATTCAATTATAGTCCAGAGTTGCAGGGAGGCGTCATTGACCGAGTTGAAAGACAACATCCATACAATTAATACACGTCGATCATGTGTGGAATGGACGACGGGACATACCATGTTATCCCACATGTCCAACGGATGCATTTGAGGGTTTGTGTATATATACAGATCTGATAAGGTGTACAAGTCATGGGAAAACAATCATGAGTGACATTGGACAATGAGTTGAATGTGGCATAGCACCTGATGCACCTCTTGAGCATGGGGTGCATCGCGTGATTGTCAAGGATTAGCAGCACGTTTGAGACGAGCGATCAATACAAATAGTCATGAGTGAGCAATTGAATGCATGACAGAAAAATCTGGCAAATGACTCAACACATCTCCGAGTCTAGTGCAACATACCTGTGTTGTAACCTCTGGGGTAGGATAAGGCAGGTCAGTTGGTTTGGCACCCACATCTTGAATACTGACATGTTTTCAGCTCACCTACTGATAGTCATTGGCTAGGTTGAGTGACCCAGCAAAGGATGGACTTGTCTAGAGGTTGTGTGTCCTAAAACGTTGTCACATCCACATTCTGGGTGGGATATACTGAGCTATACCAACTGTTGGAGATGACAACTCCGATCTCCTCCGGGCCCTCCTGTCCAACTCCGAAGTTCCTTAACGAAGTTCCGGACGAACCCCTACAACTCCTACATAGGAGTTACCGAAGTCCTATGGAAGCGTTCGGAGATGGATAG
>JBBPMX010000509.1:0-12293 GCA_038090515.1 Pulveroboletus cf. viridisquamosus | reverse complement strand
CTCATGAAGACTTAGAAGAGGAACGCGGTCAGATCGAAGATATTGAGTTAGGCTATGTATCCCCTGCCCACGATCGGGCCGTCATCACTCCGACAGAGAGCTCTTTTTCTGCTTCCTCAAGCAGCAGATCTCTTGGCTCAGGACCGTCGATTACTCCAACAGATAGCTCATTTTCCGGCTCCTCTGGCAGCAGGTCTCTTGGCTCAGGACCATCAGCTCTGAAGTGAAAGCAAGTTATAGATCACTTCTTTGATGACAGCTCCCCATTGACAGAGGATGAAGATGAAAGGCAGGACAAGGAGCCACTTACCAAAAGGAAATCTGGACGCGTTACAAAGGGCAAAGGTACTACCAAACCTCTGAAAAGCAGTGGCCATGCTCAGAAGAAGAAATAAGGTAAGTTTTACTTCCCAGAGATATCTCATTGCTGGCATAGAGTTATCAGGTCACGTCTCGTTTCACCACCTGCAATAGATTCGATATGCTATGTTTGCAAGTTGTCATCAGGTCAGTCGACATATGTAAGATTATCACTGTGAGTTGTACTATATCCCCAATGCCATGTCGTGACCACTGGGGATATCACCCAGAGTGTGTGATTTGAAGATGTCTGGATGGAGCAGCGAGAATAATGTATATATGGATCTGGTATTATGTATCACCTGAACAATGGCTGATCTGAGAGAGCTCTCATAATCTCAAATAGCGTTTTGGTACATTCGATGATAATTCAGGATCGTCAGTTGCAGCACCAGTCCACTTTCAACGAGGTGATACTAGTTATATTAGTGTATATACATATATCTAGAGTTCGCAAGTTTGCTGATGTGGGACTGAGCATGGAACCCGGGCCTGGCGTAGCAGTAGCAGAGGAGGCACAGGCCTCCCAGACGCTGAGCAGCGTCAAGGACAGCAGAGGAAGGGCAGCGGAAGCTGGCCCCGCCCTCATGAGTCCACTAACCCCGCAACCCGAGAATGCCAGCCATTCATTGACCTCACTGGAGGTGTCACCAGGCCCAAGGGCCAAGAGCCCGATCATGTGGGCCTACATGGGAGGCATGTCACCTCCGCTGAGGGACCAACCCGAGGGAAATGTACCCATTGATCCGGGAACAGCCCTCGCCACCATCGACGAGTTCCTCACGGACGTACAGCGTCAATGGTTGAGGTACGATGTGGGACCCAAGGGGTTCCACAATCACGGGATAAATCCTGGGCAGCATAATGCTGCGATGCTGGAACGATTGCGACGAAGATTCGCAGATGATGATGGAGCATTCGACCAGGCGATAAGCCTGGTGCCCATCAAGGTGGACCTCACGTCCCATAGTGAGTCAGGCGGCCCAGTGAGGCGAGGAATGGCAACGTCCTGTAGCCAAAGTGCCCCCACCAGTCGCACGACGACAGAATGGGGCCTTGCCCCTAATATGCTGAACCGACCAGCATACCTATTGGGTCAGGATTCCGACATAATGCGCCATCTGTACGGCACCCTAGGACAGAGGGAAAGAGCCCTCCTGCATCAAATGGCACGAGATCGTGCTGTGGCAGCGAATAATGCTGCAGGGGACGGCCGACCATCCGGTAATGGACCCGTTCAGGGAGGTCGTGGTCGTGACACCAATGAGGGCCGACTACCTGCCCCACGCCAAGAGGGACGGCCTCACAGGCGACGTGATGCAGAGGAGGGTGACCCTCCCTGGGGAGGACCCCCCGATGGGGGACCTCCAAATGATCCGGATGATCCAGGGGATCTGGATGACGGTAGTCAATCTGATGGCCAATCTGATGGCCAATCCGACATGAGGAGTGGCGGAGGTGAGCCCGCCAGACAACCTCATCGTTGGAATTATCTCAGGGGATTCACCCCTGGTAACGCACGCTACATGGATTACATGCAGCAGCGATACGCGCAGCATATATGGAAACAAGTCGGGCGACTGACCGGCCCAGTAGGGCCTGAGGTGAAGGTGATGAATCTGCCCAAACCAGGGAAGTATGGAGGTCAGGACAACCTCGAGAAGTTCGACAACTGGCTGAGCCAGTTGTTGAAGTACTTCTGTATGTTCAAGGTCACCGGACCGGATCGCAATGAAGATCGCGTACTGTACACAGGGTTGTACTTGGAGGACCTAGCCTCCCAGTGGTACAACCAGGAGGTCGAATCACCGGATCAAACGACCTGGTTCTGGTCCTTCGAGGACCTGATCACCAGGCTGTTTAAACGTTTTGTGCATGAGGCCTCAGTGCAGAACGCAGCGGACCAGTATGACCGCATGAGGTTTTCCCCCGAGAAGGGGGCCCTCACCTTCTACAATGACCTCAGGCGTCATGCATACCGGATGGTGCAGCCCCCAGATGATTATTTGTTCAGGAGGAAGTTCCTCCGTGGGTTGCCCCATATGATTATCCGTAGTATCTTCGAGGCTTGCGGTATATCTGCTGAGCACTTTAGCATTGAGGAAATCCTTGAGGAGGTCCAGCAGATGGAAACCAGCGAGAAGGCTATCAGCCTGCATATGAGAACGAGCCACTTTGGCTCTGGGTGGAAAACCTCCCAAGGATGAAGTGGTTTGTACCCACAGGGAAAGAGGGTCAACGGGACCTTGGGTGACACGCACAAATTCGTGCGTCGCGGTAACACGCTGTTCCATCAAAGGATGGCCGACTCGCCCAAGACTGTAAGTCCGGGCAAGGCGGGAGCGGGTGCTCCCCAGTCAAAGGGTCCGATGACCCAGACGAAAGGACGGTATTAACCGCCGGATAAGGGGAAAATGCAGGGAATCACCTGCTTCCGTTGTGGTAAGGAAGGCCATATGGCCAACCAGTGCGATCAACCTCGCAGGGATATACCACCAGCGGGAAAACTGTGACTGTACGCTGTAGACGTACAAGAACAAGGGGATGAACCCCCGATCGGCAGTAATGACACTGAACACGACAATGAGGCTGTGGCCCCTGTCGACCCTGAGCACGTAGCAGAGGCTACTGAGGGGGTCAATGACGACCCCGCCGATGAAGGTCGAGCGGTTGATGACCGCTTCGAGCTGTATTCGGAGTGCTCAGACATCCAAGAAGACGACGAACCCGTCGCCTACTTGGGCGCCATGCACGACCCACTGGACGACAACCAGTCTGTGCGGTGCACGGCGATGGAAATCGCCAGTGGGGATTCACCCCCTTCAGGCCTTGGGCTACAAGGGGATGAGGACCCCCGGCCGAGATGGACATGGTCCCCGATATACGGGGTGATCCATGAGGGCAGTGATTGCCTCGAATGTTGGCGACGTATCGCCCATATCACAGCTGATATCGACGAGGGAGATCCCTCACTGAGCGCAGCCCAGTCATACCTGTTGGAGCATGCTCGACGGGAGTACGACTGGGGCTGGGACGAGTGCGATCGCACACAAATGACAGGACACGGCCTTGATATCGACCGTGTTCGTGCAGCGATAGCTGAACTTGCGAAACAAATTCGCATTTTCGAGGGATACCGAGTGTTCCTTGCCCGGAACCTCAGATCCGAGGCAGTACAGGCACGCCCATGTGCCTCATTTACTGGGCGGGAGGTCGCCACATCATACAATATCATCGTAGAGGAGCTCATAGAGTGATCCCCCCTCCGGATCAGAATGTATCCAGATGACCTGGTGGTTGAGACCACACACGGGTTGATGGTCATCCCATGGGACGGACCACCTGATCTCACGCAGGTGTGGATGGTCGCGCTTGATGTATCATGCCAAGGTGCGATGGGGGAAACTAACCCCCATTCCTTCAGGTATGCAATGCATACACAGATGGGGCCTGGGGATAACCCCAGTAGTCGACCAGTGATCGCACCAGCACTACGCGTGTGTGCGACGGCCCAGATCACCATCAATGGGTGTCCGGCCTACACGATGATCGACACCGGTAGTACCAGCAATTTCATGAGCCCCGCATTTGCGAAGATCACCCGGATGGAGGTATACCCCCTCGCACAACAGCTCACGCTGCAACTGGGCTGCATAGGCAGCCGCTCGAAGATCACCCATGGGAGTGAATCTTCTGTTGTTATTGGCAGATTTACTGCCTGCACGTATTTTGATGTAGCTAACATCGATCACTACGATTGTATCCTGGGGATACCCTTCCTACGACAACACCGTGCTGTTATCAACTTTGCATCTAACTTGTGGATTGTGGGGGGCACTACCATCCCCCTTCTGGACGAATCCTCGTCCGGTGCTAGGGGCATCTGTTGCCCCAGCACCACCCCAATCTCCCACTGACTTTCATGCCCTACGACAGTGTCAACACCTTGTGAGGGCTTGAAGGAGGGGAGGGGGAGTAGTATAAAAACTACAAAATTAAAAAACTTGAATGAAAAACGACTGCAGCTCGCAGCCATGAGATTACGTGAGGAGGATATACCCCACCTACGGAACCAATGGTTCCATAAATACAAAAGTCGACTGGGAGGAGTGAAACAAGCGCTCCCCCCACTGCGGGAGGTGAACCACCGAATCCTGCTCATCAATGAAAGTAAGCAATACGCTTACCACCTTCCGTGCTGCGCAGACACACTGAAGCAGCAACTGTCGGATAAAATCCGACTATACACCACTGCGGGCTGGTGGGTAATGAAGAGCGTCCCATAGGCCGCCCCGATGCTGTGCATCCCAAAGAAGAGTGGAAAATTGCGGACAGTCATAGACTGCCGCAAGAGAAATGATAATATGGTGAAGGATGTAACACCCTTCCCGGATCAGGACCAGATCCGAATGGATGTGGCCCGAGCGAAGTATCGCTCAAAGATTGACCTGTCCAACGCATATGAACAGGTCCGGGTGGAGCCAGAGGACGTCTGGAAGATGGCCTTCTCCACCATATATGGGACCTTCATCAGCCAGGTCATGCAGCAAGGGGACTGCAATGCCCCTGCGACGTTCCAACGTCTAATGATGGTGATCTTCTGAGATCACATCAGACGCTTTGTATACGTCTATCTGGACGATATATTCATCTATAGTGACACATTGAAGGACCATGAACGGCACCTCCAGATTGTGTTTGAAAACCTGGCGAAGGCTGACTTCTACCTTGAGGAGGAGAAGTGCAATCTATACGCCGAGAGGCTAGATTGCCTCGGTCATTTAATTGACCAGAAGGGTGTACACGCCGATAAGGACAAAATGTCCCGCATTCGGAACTGGAGAACCCCTCGCTCGCTGAACGAGGTCCAACAGTTTGTCGGACTGGTGGAATACCTGGCACAGTTCATGCCAGACGTGTCGGCGTATACTACGCTGTTGACCGGGATACAACGGAACGGACATCCGTTCCAGTGGAGAGAAATCCACGACCAGTGTTTCCAGATCATTAAGGATCTGGTGTGTAAATTCCCTATCCTCAGACCAATCGACCCGAGGAAGGATGAGCCTATATGGCTCGTGTGTGACACATCCCTGTACGGGGTGGGTGCACTATACGGGCAAGGGCCCGACTGGAAGACATGTAGGCCCACAGGCTTCATGTCGAAAAAGCTGAGTGATGCTCAGCAAAATTACCGAACATTTGAGCGGGAAACGCTCGCCATAATTGAGGGACTCCTCAAGTGGGAGGACAAACTCCTCGGCTTCAAATTCACAATCGTAACTGATCATGAGGCACTGAGCTACCTCAAGACGCAGCGTAAGCTGTCTGGTAGGCAAGTCAGATGGCTTGACTACCTGTCGCGATTCGACGCTACCATCGTCTATGCAAAGGGCTCTGAGAACCTCATAGCGGACTGCTTGTCTCGCTACTATGAGAGTGAAGGGGGCGATACAGCCTCCGATAAAGAACTGGACTGGGCAAGCACCGACGCCTGGTTAGATCCAGAGGGGGATGTCCTTCCCCTCGACCGATGGCAAGAGCTGAAGCTCGCTGCCATCAGCGAAGTACCGCGACAGAGCTCGTGTCTGAAGGAAAAGCAGGAGAACCGCCTGGTAGAAGCCCAAGAAATGGCTTCAGCCGTGGAAAGGAGGGTCGAGGACACTCCTCATGCTAGTGCAGAGGAGGATCCATTGATTCTCGAATCCGCCGAGGCCTCCAGGGCCCCACCCATCTCGTACGGGGCCATGCCCGATTTCTTGGACACTATCCGTATGGGATACCGGGATGACACACTCTTCTCGAAGGTCATATCCCAGGTGGGGCATCACCCACGGTTCCTTACATGGGAGGGTCTCCTCTACACGAGAAATCGTGGCGAGGAGGAGGTACTATGCCTCCTGCGAGCTAAGTACAAGGGTGACATAGTCACTGCCCTGGTCATCGACCAGGCACACAAAACGCTAGGACACTTCGGATCCCAGAGAACGGCGGATTACATCCGCAGATGGTATTGGTGGCCGGGGCTTGGCTGAGAAGTAGACCGGTTCTGTCGAACCTGTCCTACATGCCAGGTCATGAAGACCGACAATGAACGGCCTCAGGGCCTGCTGCACAGTCTGCCTGTGCCCGGGAGGCCCTGGGGCTCCATCGCCATGGATTTTGTGGGACCATTCCCACTGAGTGGCGGACACGACTACCTATGGGTGATCCTGTGCCGCCTAACCTCTATGGTGCACCTGGTACTGGTCAGCACCACCGTTCGGGCTTCCGAGCTTGCAGGGAAATTCCTGCAGGAGGTAGTACGACTACACGGATTGCCGGAGACGATAGTCTCTGACCAAGATGCCAAGTTTACCTCGGCATTCTGGCGCGAACTGCACCGCATGATGGGAGTGAAACTCCTGATGTCTACAGCATTTCATCTGCAGACAGACGGTGCGTCTGAACGCGCGATCCGGAATGTAGTTCAAATACTACGTGCACTGGTACAGCCCGACCAGAGGGATTGGGCAGACAAACTGCCCCTTATCGAGTTCGCGATTAACTCGAGCATCAGTGGTTCGACCAGGTTCGCCCTGTTCGAACTAAACTATGGGCATATGCCCATTCTGATGCAACGCATCTTGCAGGGGTCTGCGTCGAGCGCCCCAGGTGTTCAGAAGTTCATTCACCAGGCCAGGGAGAACCTGGAGATGGCCCATGATGCCATCATAGAGAGCAGAGTGGTACAGACGCACCATGCAAATAAAAGGCGGAAGGAGGGAACCACCCTCCAGGTCAACAACTGGGTCTATTTATCGACCCAGAACTTGGCGATGCCAAAGGGCAGAGCTCGAAAGCTTGTACCCAAGTACATTGGACCTATGAAGGTCCTGGCGAGAGATAGTGTCAATGACACCTACACTCTGGAACTCCCTGCGGAGCTCCAGAAGCGGCGTATTCATTTGCGATTCCACGTAGCCTTGCTACGTCGCTATGAAAAGAACAACGACACACTCTTCCTGAAAAGGGACACGCATGCATTCTATGACGTCAGATCATCCGACGCCGATGAATGGTTGGTGGACGAAATACTAGCCCACTGCTGGGAGGGCCGAACGGCCCATTTCCTTGTCAAGTGAAACCTCGGAGATTCCACTTGGGAGCCCAGCTCCAATTGTCATGAGCTTGAGGCCCTAGACAGGTACCTCGAGCTCCATGGTGTACAAAGTGTACGCCAGCTGCCTTGCAAGGCAACGAGTGTGCCAAGGTGCATGAACCCACCAAGTGGGTAGCGTGATGGTTCGATCAATCGATCGACCCACAACACTAACAAATAAAGTAAACCACGTGACACCAAAGGAAAAAGATTGAAATGGATACAAACGACAAACAAAGAAAACAAAGACAAACAGTAGATACATAAGTAACAATAACAAACAAGGACACCACACGTCCAAACACCCGACACCGCCCCTGGCTTCACTCCCACGTCGGCGATCGTTTTTTATTTCTTTATGTAATATTTCCCCTTTCGATTCGCTTTACTTATATCATACTGCGTCCACCACCTCCTCTCTTCCTACCATCACCATCCCTGCTACAAGCATGTCCGAGCATTCCCTCTCCCCCACCCCATTGTCCTCGTCCTCCCCTCACGTCTCTCAGTCCCCAGAGGGCATCGACCGCGGTCAATCCCTCTCGCGCGATCCCGCGCCGCCTGGAGGCTCGTCCACAAGGTTGGCCTCCTGTGCTGGCTGCCACAGCAGCCGCACAATCAGCAGTGGCGCCAAACAGCGCTGCGACCCTTCCTCGTCGCCTGTGCACGACACTTGTCACGACAAGCGTCGTCGTCGTCCATCCCCTGGGTGGTGGATCTCCCACCCCCACTTGCCCACCCTCTGTCACGAACGTGACTGCAAGGCCTGCAACACCTACGTGTTGCACCTCAGCACTGCCGTGGCCGTCAACGCTGACGGTATTCCCGAGGCCATCCCCGACCTCGCTGACGACGTAGCTTGTCTCTGTCGGTGCGATGCATACGCCAACTTGGTGGGTTGCGTCGACCACCTCCAACACGACCATCATGACCTCTGCTCCTCACTTGTGGAGGCACGCGACGAAATCGCCTGTCTGTGTGACACCCTTGCCGTGTCCTCGGGTAGCACCTCTGGTGCTCCCCCTCCCGTCCCTCTCGCGGTGGCTCCCCAGCCACCAGCTCCTTCTTTTGGGGGGAGGGCGCAGGCAGGTCCTGATGCTCCCCCCCTTCTGCTTCCCGCGCAGGCTCTGCCTGCAGTCCCTTCTCGCAAGGGGAAGGAGAGAGCAATCTCTCCCCTCCCCGAGCTACCTCCTGTCCTCCCCTATGAGGACATGATCGTGGACGAGCCTGCTCCACCACCGCTCGTCCAGGGGAACCTCTTCCCCGAATTCACCGGGTCGGAGTTTCCCCAGGGTGTCCTCATCCTAGGAGACGCCGTCGACTCCAAGGGTGTGTGCACCCTTTTTGTCAGAATAGAGGGAAACCTCTACGTATACCAAGGGGAGCCTCTCGAGACTTCCCTTTGAAACATCTTGAAGGGGATCCGTCCCCCCACTTCTCCTCGGCGGTCTACCGCCTTCACCATCCGAATGGACAGGGGCATTATGGGCCCCATCCATCTCTACAACACTGGAGACAGTGTCCGTGCCCTGTTCGCCAGGGTGCAAAATGAACAAGAGGGGAAAGCTCCTCATCTCAAGCAGGTCCAGGATTTGCTCACCTTTCTCCACCTCTGGAGGAAGCACCGCGACTTGGGCACCAGTGAAGTACTGTGCGCTGTAATGAAGGAATGGAGGCCCCCTGCGTGGGCCTCCGAAAAGGCCAAGAAGAAAAAAGAGGCCATGAAGGAGGCAGCCCGAGCCTCCAAGGATGCAGGTGCCCAGCCTGCTGAGACAGTACCACCGCCCACTGCCCCAGCGCTCAAGGAGCGCATCACGTCCGGTCTGGCTACTGCCACCTCGACCAGTGTCAAAGGGGGCACCGCGACCCCTCAGGAGCACGTCGCTCCACCTACTCGGGAGCAGAGCTCCAGCACGCCACTCGTGTCGCGCGTTACGGACCAACCATCAGGGTCCACCACTACCCAAAAGAAGGGTAGCTCTTCCAAGGGCCGACCACTCGGCCCACTCGTCCTGTTGGGGAAGAAGCCCCTCCTCCCTCACGATGCTCCGTCGTTCGACGCCTCTGACAGGGTGTGGATTGCTTATATTGAATGGTGGCAGCATAGGTGCCCCACCGACGACCAGCGCTGGACGATCTGGAAGGTCTTCCCTGGGGCCACTGGCACCCCTGTCATCCCGGACAACCCTGATTCAGAGCTAAACACTCCTACCCGACGCCAGATGAGGGGCCTCCTCCTCATGGACCGATTGGCTCCTGTGCCCCAAGGGCACGTCGACCGAATGGTGTGGCAACGCAGCCTCACCCGTCTCCTTGTCGTACCTGGGTGGTACAAGTCCTTTCTCGACTGGGCCGAGGTTGGACCTGCTCAGGGATGTAAGTCCATCTAGGCTGGTGGCTTCCACAAGGGAGCCACCCTCACTGACATTGCAGCATACCTGGCTGCTAATGGGGTCATCCCCCACATCGCTGATGACGCCGTTCAATGGGCTCGAGAGATGCTCAAACGCTGCCACCTGGGACCTCTATGGTCCTTTAAGGACTGACCTCAGGGCCGAGGTCACCGACAAGTCTCTCAGCCGCTCCTTGGAGTGGTACAAGCAGGAGGCTCATTGGGTCAAGATTTCCCCGGAGGACGTGCCTCCCTTGGTTACCCACCCTGGTGTCCCAAGGGACTCAGCCCTCCTCCAGCGATTTAGCAAGGCCGTCGCAGCATACGATGTGCCTCACATTCACCATGGCAATGCCGATGGGGGAGGCTCCCCCATGCAGCAGGACCACTACGAGAAAGGCGAGCTCAAGGAGGACCGGTCACGAATGTGATTGGCCTCCCTCGTCAGGACTCACGCAAGATAACTCTCGCTTGTTTTTTTTCTTTTTCCCTTTTTATTTACTCATTCCTACTGTTCCAGTTCCATTTCCATTTAGTATCTGCTGTCCTCAATTGTTCTCCATATCTCGACTATCTCGACATATCGCGTTCGCATATTCACATTTATCTCATGCTCATCTTACCTTGAATATATACTAATTGTGCTTTCTCTCTTTCCAAGCCATTGCTGACTCTACTGGGGGAGGGTGTAAGGGGCAATAGCCCCTGTAGATACTAAATAGGGTAATAACCCCTGATTATGCACTTACGAGCGCATGTGATACAAGGTAATCACATGCGCGGTAGGTAGATAAAAAGGAGAGGCCCGTCCTGGTGATGGGCCAATCCTCATATATTACTCCTACATCACTCATCAGTGAATACCACTTGGTACACTTCACCTGTGTGAGTAAGGAGTGAGGACAGGGTGCAGAGCACCCAATACAACAACCTTACACCTACATATGTACATTCAAGTCATAGACTGGTAATAATGCTATTGAAATAATGAGACGTACCTTCTCAGAACCAGGCCCATCTTTCAACCAAAGCAACATCTTTGCAACCCTCTCAACGTCATCTTCTGTTGGAGCAACTCGTGATTTAGTCTCATCAATGCCAGGTTTTGACTGAGACCCTTGAACAGCATAATGTTCGCACGATAAATGTCATCCAGTTCATCGTCGTCATCTAGGGCAGGGTACTGCAACTCGCCCAGGTCACTGCTAAGTTGCATGCAGTTGTATCCGTTGGTGAGAGTCGTATTGTTCAGATCCTGAGTGATAAGTGCAGCTGCGACATGCGGGACCATGAAAAATTTGAAGAACTGATCATGGGAGAGTGGTTTAAACCCATCGTGTGGGGTCGTGTTTATGGGAAAGAGGCTGAGAAGAGTATGCAACATGACTGATGCACCCTTGAGCCCGTAGCTATGGATGAACCAGTGAATGTGCATGCAAGCGCTAAAACAAAGCATAAGAACTCTTACTATTCTGGTCAAGCACCATCTACTGTCTTGCTGTGGAGTGCGATTTTGGAAGACTTCATCGCTGCAAATTGCTTGACTGTCAAGTTATCGACCTCGAGATCACCTTCAAAACCACCCCAGATGCATGACCACCTCTCTCGGAAATCTTCATCCCTTACAAGCTGTTCTAAGTGATCGAACATCGCCACAATATGTTGAGGGATTCCCTTGAAGTCCACGGATGTCACTGGCCACCCATGCCCCAGTGCCTCATTCAGCATTTCCAGCCACTTTTTATTCTGCCGAATTAGCATGCAAACCTCATTAGCTAATCACACAGCTGCATATCGTCCTCTATGCTGGCGAACAGATTTGTACATCTTGAGTGTGGCAGCGAGTTCGGCTGAGATATCATGGATGGGGGGTATACGATCCTTGCATGAGGAATTCAGACAACCGATGAGTAAGCCGGTATCGTCCAATTCATCTTCACTGGTTGTAAGGCCTGGAATATGGACCTGCTCTTGATCTTCGTCAGGAGTCTAGTTGATCCGACGAGCATGAAGCAAATGATAGTAATATGAGAAAAGTCTGAAGTGTGCTTACTCTTACTTTTGTTCTAGGTGATCTATCATTGTCGAACAGGCTCATGACATCCTTGACTGCGTCTGCCTTGTTTTTTCCTTTGCGTGAACTCTGGTGCAATAGGCTCAGTAACTGACAAGCGAAACAAGTCCAAACCGACCAAGCCAGTATCCACTGGTACTACAGTACAGTGACCTCCAAAACTATTGCAATGTTTGGTGAATTTTCATTGTCTAAGATGTAGAGCATGACAGTGTGGGAATCATGCTTAGTCATAGTGGGACTAAATATAGTGCATGCTCTTGGCTACATGATTGCCCCCTAGGTCATGTGATTTGGCTCAGTGGCTGTGAAGATATGCCAATTTC
>JBBPMX010000508.1:0-12295 GCA_038090515.1 Pulveroboletus cf. viridisquamosus | reverse complement strand
TAAATTGATGTATCAAGGAGGCTGGAATAATAGATTTAGTACTCTGCCCCATGCAGTGTAGTGTGCAGATGCCCAGACCAATTATGATAATAGTGACAAGATGATGGTGTAGTTGGAACAGTTGGAAAATTGCATCAGCTACAGTTTTTTGATTGGGCATGTTGGATCCTACCTGGTCATATTTGTGCATACAAAATATACTCATGCACACCTTATCACACCTTGTCCTTTCTCCACACACCCAAATTTCACTCCCAGTAAAAACTGGTTATGACCAGGTAGGCTCATATATGGTCAGATATAGATCCATAATATTTTTAATCATCAAATCTTAAATTTACATATGGTAATCATAGCAATGTAATGTAGTCTTAGCAAAAATCAATAACAGTGCTTGATACAATATCATTATGAGTCCCTTTTCCCCTTGCCATCACACACATTACACAAATATCACTGCTGTCACATAGATCCTGCCACACACTCTAGCACTGCTGGTCACTCTGGCTGAGTCACTTTGGCATACAATCATATGCACCTCTGGTTTTACCATATATATCCACCATTGATTCTTGCAAAGATAGGAGTTGTTCCTTATCCCATATCTCTTAGCTTCCCATACAGAGCATGGTCCAGTTCTTTCATGCCAACCATCCTCAGCATTCCTAGGGTTGGCTATGGCAAGCTTCCACTGAACTTTAACTGCTTTCAACTTATCTGCCACCATAGTGCCCAACTCAACTTGATCTCCTGCTCTGGACTGTCAGAAATGACAACTCTGAACTCCTTTGGGTACTCCTATCCAACTCCAGAAAGTCTGATTGAATTCCTACACAACTCCTGCAACTTCAGAGTTAGGAGTTGCACAAACCTATGAACATTGCTGGATCAGACCCAGATGTGGTTAGTCATGCTGACCACACAATTGGCTTATATTAGACCCTTAGCTCATTCATCACCTTCTTAGCAAATCCTCTTTCAGGACCTATTCCTTGATTTTCTTCCTTGTTCTCCTTTCAGTATGTCTTTATCCCTCCAGAGATAACTTACTTTACTTCAGAGTTGTGCTTGCACCTCTGTTCACCATACATATATACTTCTCTCACACCACTTCCAGACTCTCCTTAGTTGTTCCTGCTACTTCTTGGGCAGCAGCTGAGATGAGTTTCTATTTCATTAGACTATTACTATTATTAACTAGTGCAGTGGGCATCACTACCCTTTTACTTATGTGAATATAAGTTGTTCCTGCTACTTCTTGGACAGTGGCTGAGTGGGCATCACTGTTGAACAGGCATGCTACAAGCTACAGAGGTTAGACTAATAGTGAAAAAGGCTATGAGTATGATACACTCAGTTATTACATGTGACAAATGGACTACATATATGGCATTACCTGTGAGTGTGATACACTATGTAAATGATGAGCATGGATAGCACAATAGTATAGTACATATGTAATACTCACCTCAGTCATTGTGTGCAACAAACAGACTGAGGTGGCTAAACTTCAGACAGCCTAAATATACCAGTCATGCCACTGGAGTATACAAAGGGGATCAAAGGAATAAAGAAAAAAAGAATAGATGGTGCATAAAGGGAAACTATATCATACAAAGATATATATCAAAGGTGTCCTTTGATCAGTGTTATGAACCACATGCAACTAACTTTTATCATCACACTTTTTTCTCACTTTTCTTACTAATTTCTACTTCTTTAAGTCACATGATCCCTGTTATGAATCCCCTTGCACCTAACTATGTATTTCCCATACTCTCTTTACCCACAATCCTTACCTCCTCCCACTCCTTAAGTCACATGTCCTCCACAAGGCCGATCACATGACAGGTCACATGATGAGTCCAGACCTTGACATCATCTCTGACATCATGCCTCATGGGTTACACATGCTAGATTACCCTAACCCTTATCTCCATCAGATCTCCATAGCAATCCTGCCACCTCCTAGATTTCCCAATCTGATCTAATCCCTCCTTGTATCCATTAGTATATATTGGGTCTTGATCCCAATCCTCAGATCTTTGATCCTATCTCCTAGGACTATGATCAGATCTCAGGGCTTGCCTCATTGTAGCCTGCAGTATCTAATCTCTGTCCTTTCATTCCCATCATTACACTTACCGTATCACAGTCGTTACCATGTATAGTAGTGTACAGCTTGGTCCATGTGCAGACCCAGGCAATATATAAAGCCAGTGGCCTAAAGCCAGGAACCTCAGCTTTAACCACTTGTCAATTGGCTCCTCCTCTGTCTGCTAAGGGCTTGGACTTCAGTCCTTGTCCCTCATGAAGGCTCTATGATGGTTCCTGCTCCAGCCAGCCCCTGATACAGGCATTCCTTCTTTCTGCTGGGTAGCTCTGTCATCAGCTTCCTTTCTTTGGGTTGTCATTCGGTTGTCCAGCCAATGGGTTGTTTCAGTTCTCCAGTGAACACACTGAGTTGTTCATAACAATCCCTACAAGGCCAATCACATGACCAATCATATGATGCATCCAGACCCTGATGTCATCTATGACATCATGCCTCACAGGTTACATGTGTAAACTAGCCTATCCTTTATTTTCATCAGATCTCCATAGCATTTCCATGCCATCTCTAGATCTCCCAATTCAATCTAATCTCCTTCATTGTATCATATCATATTTATCTTAGATTCTATCTCCACAGATCTCAGATCCAGATTCCAGGGTTCACCTCATAGCAACCTTGCCTTCTTCATCTCCATTTGCACCTTCCATTCCTTACCCACAGTCATTACCATCTTCCCTTAGATTGCCTCATATGTACTAGTTAATCCATGTATAGTAATTATCAGACTCAACCTCAAAGTGAAGTAAAGCCCAAATGATGAGAATTCCAAGCATAAAGTACATACATGATACGTGAGGGTTTATATACTATAACTACAGCTGTGCTATAGAATATGATAGAACATCTCAGAACAATTACCTAACTATGACATTATGGAACCTTCTGGAACATTCTATATGTTTCTGATAAGATAAGATAGCGATTAGATAAGGCATGTTGAGTTAGTCGTGAAGTAAGATTCTCGTGTTTCTGACATTACCCCCTTTTCAAGCTGACACTCCGAGTCAGTTGTGTCTTCACTAGGAATTTCGAAATATGTGAGTGGAAGATGCGTGAAAGAGGCGGCGAAGTCTTTGAATCCAGAGTCGAATATGGTGATTTGACCTGAGGTACACATGGGACAGTTGCAAGGGATATCAATGTCAATGGAGCGTATGGCTGTGGGATTTATTTTGTAGAATTTGGCCAATGCCTCCTTTGCATGTACTAAGTGTGCTTTGGGTTCCCAAGTACGATCTTCTCTCAGGTATCCTTTCCAATGCACCAAGTACTCAATGCGACCTCTTTGTTTCTGTACATCGACAACGGACTCGACTTCATATTCATTTCATTGTGGAATGACAGCGGGAGGCGGTGTGGGTTTGGCTTGTGACAGGTATATACTCTTTTCATAGGGCCATAAGTGGGATTCGTGGAACACAGGGTGTATTGTTTTCCAGGTTCCTGGAAGTTTGAGCTCATATGTGGCTGGGCCCACCTTCTTTAGGATTTTAAAGGGGCCATAATGTTTGTCTTCGAACTTCTTTGATGGCCAGTCTGATCGGATATGCTTTCCATCGAGAAGTACTTGATCGCCCAGTTGATACATATGGGGTGTTTGGGTGTTGCGATCATAGTACTTCTTCATTTCGGCTGTTGCCTTTTCCAATGCAATCTTGGCTTGTGCCTGCATCTCTTTCATTTTTGTGGCGAAATCCATGGCTTCAGCTGTTCACACCTCTCATCGGTTATCGATGGAAATGAGTGGTTGTTGTCCATAATTGAGTATGAATGGACTGCTCTGAGTTACGCTGGATGTCTTTTGATTATGTGTGAACTCGGCTAGTGCCAACCAATCGGCCCAATTGTTTTGTCGGTGGTTTACATAAATCCTCAGATACAGTTCGATTTTGGAATTAATCTGTTCTGTCTGTCCATCTGTTTGAGGATGATAGGCCGTTGAAGGGTTTCCTTCGATCCGTAAGAGTGCATATAGGTCGGTCATGAATTGGGACACAAATTGGGGTCCTCGATCTGATATCACCTTCTTGGGTAAGTCGTGGAGTTTAAAGATGTTGTCTCTGAATATGGTAGCTACTCCTTTGGCGGTTATGGTGGACGATATGGGGAAGAGGTGTATCATTTTGGAGAATCGATTGACGACTACTAAGATGGTGTCTTTTCCTTGTGAGTCGGGAATTGGTCCGACAATGTCAATCGATATAATCTCCCAGGGGGCTGTTAGTATTTCATTGGGATGAAGTGGGGTGTGTGCTGACACGGGGCGGTTCTTCATCTTCTGACACCTGTCACATCCTTTCACATATCTTTCTATGTCTTTTCTCACTGTAGGCCAATAATATCGTGTCATAATTAGGTTATGTGTTCGACGGGCTCCTGGGTGTCCTGCAATAGGGTGGTTGTGGTTTTCCCTTATGACTTGCTCTTGCAGAGATGCTTCCATGGGGATGTAAAGCAAGTCTTTCCAGTAGATAAGTCTGTCTTTTGTGGACCATTGTGTCGTTTCTTTCGTTAAACCCTCTAGAGCGTACTTTTTGGCACGTGATTGGAGACATTTTACTTGTGTCTCTATGGTTTCTTTCTGTTGTGCTTGAATTTCTACTCTTTGGGTCAGGAAGAAGGTGTGATCAGATGTCGCATTTGTGAACATTGAATCAGGGAGTAAAATTTGTTGTTTATTATCATTTTGTACCCCCTTTTCAAAATCTGGCCTCCTGGACAGAGGATCTGCTGGGTTGGATTTTCCAGAGTGGTGTTTGAATGTAAAATCGTACTCCTGGATAATCTGTTGCTAGTGAGCTTGACGTCATGAAAGGTCAACTGGTTTGTGATAGAACTCTAGATTCTTATGGTTGATGAGGATCTCAAATGGATGTGTAGCGCCTAATAGGTATTGACACCATTCCTTGAGGGCGAAGATAACAGTGAGCATTTCAAGGTCTGCTGCATGATAGTTATGCTCTGCATCGTTGAGAGATCTCGAGATAAATGCAACCGGGTGCCATACACCTTCTTGTTGCTGCAACAGGACAGCTCCAACGCCCATGCCAGAGCCATTGGTTTCGACCCAATAGGGATCTGTGTCCATTGGCATGGCTAATGCGGGGGCAGACGAAAGCATAGCTTTCAGCTGATCCATTGCTGCTTGACATTTGTCATCCCAGACGAAATCAACTTTTTCTGGCATGAGATTATTCAGGAGACATGCGATTTGGGTGAAGTTCTTGACAAACCGTCGATAGAAGTTGAGAAACCCCAAGAAGCCCCTTAATTGTTTACGGGTGGTGGGCTGGGGCCAGTCAACGATCACTTGAACCTTTTTGGGTTCCATTTTTACTTTGTCTTGGGATACAATGATCCTGAGGAACTCTGTTTCTTGAACTTTGAAATCGCATTTGTCATGTCGGAGATATAGGTGTTCTTGTCTGAGAATCATGAGAACTTCTCTGACCACCTTGCGGTGTTCTTCGAGGGTTTTCGTAAAGATCATTATGTCATCTATGTATACGATGACGACTCTGCGATCGATGAGTTCTTTGAACAATGAGTTCATCATTGTTTGAAATGTCATGGGGGAATTGGTCAACCCAAAGAACATCACGAGGGGTTCGAACAGTCCTTGGTTGGTTCAGAATGCTGCCTTCCATTCGTCTCCTTCTGCCATTCTGATGTTATTGTAACCCCATCTCACATCGAACTTAATGTAGAATTTAGCTGACTTTAGCTTATCGACCAGTTCGTTGATTAGGGGTAGGGGATACCGATTGCGTACAGTGATTGCATTAAGCTTTCAGTAATCCTGTACTGGGCGGAGTCTTCCGTCCTTCTTTTTGATAAAAAAGAAGGTGGAGGTGAAGGGACTTTTAGAAGGTCTGATATGACCTGATTGAAGATTCTCTTCTAGGAAGGCATCTAGCTCCTTCTGTTCGCCAGGACTGAGTGGATAGACTTTGCAATCAATGAAGTGGTCTCTGGGTAGCAGTTCTATTGCGTGATCCCAAGGTCTTCGTGGTGGCAATTTGTTGAAGAATTCTTTTGCGAATATGTCGGCGAAGTCGTGTATATATGACAGAGCTGCCTCTTCGAAGGTCTTCTTCTTCTTTTGTGCGAACTCTTTGGCTGTGATCTCAGTGGCTGTATTCCTTAGATAGGAATCAACGTTCAGCTGGAAGAGTTGATCACCTTCAGAGAAGCGCACTTCATCCTCATCTTCATCCTCATCTTCGAGAAGCCCAGGTAGGTGATCGTTATCACACCTAAACTCAAGTCGACCAGTAGGCCAGTCAATCGATGGATTGTGCATTCTGAGCCAATCGTGTCCAAGGAAGGCAGTATTGATTCCGAGGTCTGTTATGGCAAGGGCAATTTTCTCATTATGGTTGAGTATGGTTAATTCTACTATGACCATCTCGGTTATGTCGCCTTTGGCGTTAAGAGTGCCATCGGCATTGTAGACCTTGACTACCCTTGGTAATTTGATGGTCTCGATACCATGTTCTTTAACGTATTTGACGTCAATAGAAGATCCAGTGCATCCCGAGTCAATGAGGGCCTTAGTTTGATACGTGTGGCCATTATTGGTTTTAATCTTGATGGGGATCTCCAGACTGTTTTGGGTCTTTCATCTCTGCGAAGCTTTCTTAAAACGTGGTTTCTTCTGCAGATCTCAGAGAACCTAGGCTGATTCTTCTGACATTATTCGTTTTAGATCATGGATGAGGGATTTGTCAACCTCTGGTAATTGTTGGTCGTGCACAAAGGATCAGAGATGCGTTAGAGTGTGTTTCTCATCTCCTTGTATTTGATGTTGGATCCAATGAATTGACCATGGGTCGATGGTGTTTATCCATCATGCTTCTGCATGTCGGCGTAGTTTTGATTGGCCAGTTGAGCCAAAGCCTTTGTTTCCTCGTTTGGTTTCATCTAGTGTTTCCACTTCAACGACTTTGGGTGCTGAAATCTTTTTGAGGATTAATTGTGCTATGCGATCTTGCAGTTTCATGTGGAAATCCTTATCAGAGTGATTGACGAGTAGGATTTTTACCTCCCCCTGTAGTCAGCATCAATGATACTGGCTCCGATGGCTATCAAAGCTTTGACAGCTAACCCAGATCTAGGGGCGATATGACCATAATGACCCGATGGAATCTTCATACTTATTTTAGTGGAGATGAGCGCTTGACTTCGCGCAGGAATAACCACTTCCTCGGCTGCATAGATATCATATCCAGCAGCACCATCGGATCTGCGCTGGGGAAGCGGGATGGTCTTATCCTCTCGTTTGATCTCGAGAGGTCTTTCTCTTTTAAGGATGCTTATTTTATTCACCTTGGCCAGCAATAACTCACCCATGGCTTTTGGTGATTCAATCTCAGATTCACTCTCAGACAGTTGTTCAATAGATAACACATTGAATTTGTTTACAGATGGAACAACATTGGTATGAGAGTTACTTGTATTAGACAAATCAGTATGACTGACTACTGTTTGTTGATGGAAAAACCCTGCTCCTTCATCTCTTTCATAATCTCAGCCATCTCCTCATTCATTTGATAATAGATTTGCGCTCCATTAATATCGATGTAGCACATACAGGGTTGTTGGGGATGGCGACACATGTGGTCGGTGCAGGGCCAATCCTTTCCACATGTAAAACACTTTCCTTTGGCATGGGCTTTGTTGATATCCATTGGTATTCCTCATCCTGTAAACGTTCCAACCTCCTTTGGAGGCGCAGGTTGGGGACTGCTGAAACTCTGTGCAGGCTTGGCTGGTGACAGGGGAGGTCCAGCAGGGGCTTGGTATCACGGTGGATATTTCTGTGGATCCAGGGGCCAGCGGAAGGTAGGATGATTATCTCTTCTGGCTAATCCTCCAGTGTTAAGAGCTTTGCGAGCTTGTTGATTCTGGAGGGATATTTCTACCTGTCGAAGACATCGTTCTCACTGTGCGATATCCGTGGAACTTGCGAGCGTGGTGTGTGCTTGCTCTGCAAATCCAATCACCTCTTCTCTGACACCTTGTTGAACGACACGTACCAGCGTCTCGTCAAAAGAAGGGCTGTGTTCGCAACCCGCCTTGTTCATTAGCTGCCCCATCTCAATAAAGAAATCCTCAATAGTATGTGACCCTTGTTTCAACGTCATCAGCTTCTCGTACACCTCCCGTCTTGCCGTGGCTGGCTTAAACTGAATGTCCAGCAAATCAACAAAGTCTTGCCATGTGTGAGGGCCTCTGACATGATTGTCGAAGTATCAGTCAGCGAAGTGTCTGGCTGAACTCGGATTTTCATCTCCAAGGAACCCAAGGGCGATGACTATCTTTTGTACATCGGGGGGGTGTATCAGGAAGCCAAGGAAGTAATTCCTCAATGACATCATCCATGCCTTGTACTTGGTTTTATCGCCCTTAAAGACAAAAGGCTTGGGGGTGACGGACTTTCCCAATGTAGGTCCTTGGGGAGCCAGAGGAGCTGGTGAGGCACAGTGAGATATTTGCACTCATGGCAGACATGGTGGGTTCAGAGGAGAAGAGCCAGGACTATCCAGGCTTTCTGGACCTCCACTGGGGAAGGGAGGCATGATAATACGGAGAGGGCTATGAGCCCGACCTTTGCCCTTGCTCTGGGGCATCTCATGGGGGCGATTCTCCAACCGCAGTGGCCTTGGTGGTAGTACAGGGCTGTCTCGCTGCATGTCCTTGAGAACTCCTTGGGCATGGTGCAGGAGAGGACTTCTTGTGGGTTTAGGCGCGAAAGAATCGCGGGAGAAGGGGAGTGGGAAGTTGGGAAGCGCAAAGTGCACTTGGTGAAGGAATACGCTTGGAGTTATATCAGACTCAACCTCAAAGTGAAAAAAGCCCAAATGATGAGAATTCCAAGCATAAAGTACATACATGATATGCAAGGGTTTATATACTGTAACTACGGCTGTGCTATAGAATATGATAGAACATCTCAGAACAATTACCTAACTATGATGTTATGGAACCTTCTGGAACATTCTATATGTTTCTGATAAGATAAGATAGCGATTAGATAAGGTGTGTTGAGTTAGTCATGAAGTAAGATTCTCGTGTTTCTGACAGTAATGTACAGCTTGGTCCATGCACAGGCCATAGCAATATATAAGACAGCAGTCCTAGTTGACTAAATCCCAGCTTTGACCACTTGTCATTTCCCCCTCTTGTAGGCCCCAGTGAGTTTGGTTCAAACAGCTCTGAACTCTGGGCACTCCTTCAATGGGCTACCAGCACTTGTGGCTCCCTGCCTTGGGTTATAGGCATTCTCTCCTTGCCAGGTAGTGCCATCATCCACTGTTAGGTGTAGTTTCTTCTGACCAAAGGGTTGTCTCCATCCCTTCCGATGGTTGCTTGATGCAAAGATAACAATCAGATCATAGCAGCATTCAAGAAAAGTATACAGTGTCAAGTGGCTGTGCATGTGCTTGCATATTCTAACAAATAGGACTTACATAAGTGCTGCTAATTGGTTAATACTTTCACACAAGATAGTGGTTGTAGATCAAAAGATGATTCAAACTCAGACAACTGAGTCCAAATGTAAGTACAGCTGATGTAATATACTATAATAAGTAAACTACTATACACTACTGTAGAATAGAGCTGGAACAAGTCTTAGCTCATTTAACAATCACTGCCCTTTTACTTAGAATTTTGACATGAACTTGGTCCCACCCATCTCACCCTGCTGGTGATATCATTAAATGATGGCCCTTCTTCCTCTAGTACTAATGTCCTTGATCCCACCCCATGCAACCCAAACAGAGAGAGGTGCATGGGATGAGTCTGTGTACATCTAATTAATAACTAACACAGATGTTGAACAGGACCCTAGTAGCTGCAGAAGATGGCTAATAGGACTTACATAGAGTGCTTGAGGACATTGGGACAGTCCAAACTGATAGTTACATGTCAAGAGACTTATTTAAACTCAGTAGTCTGAGTGTGAACTGTAGGTACACAATTATCTAAGACTACCATAATAGGTAACTAAGTGCATACTACAGTAAAAGGGTAGTGAATGAGTCATGCTTGTTCAACAACAGACATCCAGTTATATGACAAGGAAGCAAAGGACCTGGTGAGTAATGGTTGCCTTTTTACTATTGCTCTAACATGTATTTGATTAGGTGTCCAAGAAGGCCTGGAATGATGATGCCTTCAATGGTATGATCTACTAGGACTGCCACAGCTTTGCACACTCTTACCCCTTGTCCCGCTTGTCCCAATCCCCTTTCACTTGGTTCCAATATCCTCATCCTTTATTTTGCTTAAGTCACTTTGTTATGCTTTCATGCAATATTCTAGCTGCCCTATCTGTGATACATACCTGTCCCTAGCTATGAGTTAATATGTGCTCGTATATGGTCAGATGCAGTGAGATGAAGCAATGGCTGGATATGATCAGATCTAGCAAGATATTATTGATGATGCAAGTTTCATATGTGGTCACATTGGATGAGAATAGATATAATCAGATTTTGGATGAACTGGAGGGTCTGGGATATGTGCAGATGTGAGCACATATAAGATGTAATATGCTTCTCATATGGGGTCACACCAGGTTCTGCTCCACTAGATTGAAAATATGATATAAGTCTCATTTTGTAGGGAGCATATAAGCAGATGTTAAATCTATATGACCAGCCTAAGTCATACATATTTGGTCACATCTGACCCTACCCGGTCATAACCAGTTTTCACTGGGGATCACTGGGGATTACCTTGCGAAGCAAGGTTTTAACCGTCAGTCTTTGATACGCACACGTGATCTGTTTAGCACGTGATCTTTGAAGTCATGTGATTTATGGCGTAGACACAACGGATCCATCGTCACATTGCTTCTTCGTTTTCTCGTTTAAAGTGTGTAACCGCGCGCTCTGTTCCAACTGCGTGAACTGGGCTGTCATAAACTGTCCAGCATCGAAGTTCCATGATCCAGAAAAGTGAGCAGGGTTTATACGTGATGGATCCCACTGCTCCTTTAAACAGCGTGACACGTTCACTGCAGACATCCAAACAATGCGTGTTCTCAAAACACCTCAACTTCCCTTGACATTAGGGGTTAAGAGTGGCCGCCATTGTTCATGTGTCCATGTCAACCCCTAGCAACAGAAACAGACACCGCGTTGCTTGAATTTGAAGACCCATTCCTGCACAAACTTGCATTCATCATCATCATACATTCCAAATGTCTGATGGTTTCCCTTGTGTGACATTGACAGTGCTGACTACCTGATGTGTACTGTACACTGATCCCCCCTTCCCATTTAAATGTACTCGAATTTATTGCGCCCCATTCTTCCTCCTCTCGTTCAATTGGTGACCTGCCCCTCTTCACCTTATGCTAACCAAATCATCTCCATCAAGAAAAAGTATGTGCACCGCATCTGTAAGGTGGAGTGCATGGACTTGCAAACTGACATCCCCCTCCTCTGCCAAATAGTTCAAAGGTTAGTTGTGTTCATTGTTCCCACCTCTCCCACACTACACACGTGAAATAACCATTCCTGCCTACAACATGTGTTGCATCTACGATTGTCTCCATTTCGAGTTCAGAGTTACAACCCGCTCTTGCCTGGAAATCCTTTTATCGTCATGATGCATTCTGACGCCGATCCCCAAATGCCGATCTCCCTTCAAACTGCTGACATTCCCTTGCTACGTCAATTGGTTCAAAGGTTTGTCCTTCCCGTCTGTCCTGTAAATGCAACGGTGACGTTCCTACCAGACAAGCAGACGAAGATGTCAAAGACTTTCTGTGCTTTATTTGTGACAAGCACACCGCTCACGAAACCTTCAAAAACTGCGTTGAATGCGTGCATTCTTTGGAATGTAGAGTTCCTTTAATTCCTCCGAATGTGTCTGTTCACTGTAACTGTAATTGTGCTCTATTCACTATTCTAAGTTCTTCATGTGTACTTGTACAGTCTCCTTGACTCTTTCTCTCAATGGCTGAGCAAGGTTGGAGCCGTCGTCGCTTCGCAGACGGCACTTCCCCCAAGTCAATCGATCACTAGTGTTATTACACATCGGAACGCGCACGTGATGTGATGTATCGGAGATCGTCCAGATGGCCGAGCCTGTCGAGACCAGTAGTAGAATCGACGCACGCCATCGTACTACAATATGTCATACGAGATTGTCCGTCAACGCCAT
>JBBPMX010000507.1:0-12299 GCA_038090515.1 Pulveroboletus cf. viridisquamosus | reverse complement strand
TAACATTGTACTCACATTCATTCATGGACCTAAACTATTCCCAAAGAGCCTTTGACAAGGTTATACATCCCAATCCGTTATGGATAGTCACGTCCTCGTGCCATCTGACTCCACCTTAAAACCCTTACCCTCGCTTGAAGAGCTCGCTTGGCAATACTCCCACCCTCCTTTGATCCATTTCATTTTTTCTTTATGTAACTTATCCTTTCCTGTTGATGTTTTTACCTTGAGGATCATACTCATATTTTGCATACACAGCACATCTAGTGCACCTATACATTAGAATCTTCATTTACACAGTTTCTACTGTGTTTTCTATCTATTTGTGGTATTTTGTGCACAAGTACAGCATATGATATGGGGATGCACATTGCACAATTAGCTCTGTTAACTTGTTACTCTGGATATACCATGTATATAGATGGTGTCTATGAACATGTCATTGGAGTTATAAACTGTTTAGCTATTCCAATCATGTCTGTGTTCTTGAACTGTTGTAATGCTTGGCTACTTTGCAATAGAGCAAATGCAGTGCCATAGTTTTCTAATGATACCCTTAATTCATTGGTTTACCTAGCTTTAATGGTTTATGCCAAATGAGTGACCTCACTAGCTCAAGGTAGCAAAAATTGTAATGGCTCTATTATTATTTGATAGATACATAACAACATATGATATAACATTTTTTATCAAGTCTTTTACATATACATATATCCATCTAACCATTAGGGAAGGCTGTACTACTAACACTCTGTGGCAATGAATAAATTAAAGAATTAAAGAACAGACTTACTAATATATGGAAAGCCAGAAAATTGCATGCAATATGTGATCTGCATAGTGCTGGTGAGTACATTATTCAGCAAGTGATAGTATTGGGACAACTGCCATGTTGGAATTTTTTTTTAGCCATGCAAATAATGCCTGTTTACAACTTCTAACAACTGCCTTATATATAAGCTATACTAACCTTGTTGTGAACATTACAAGGCTCATTATAAGTCATCATATGTAAGTGGCATTTCAATGCAAAAAATCATATAATTTTATAAATTTTGCATTAACAGATATTATAATGAGATACAGTCTTATAGCAGTATATAAGCCTGCTAGGGAAGATAGTCAATCTAAGTTGTGTTATAGACTACTCTTGTTATAAATCCTGAATGAATCTAACCACCAGCTGGCAACTACAGTGGCTCAAATAAGTGTCCCAATATTAGGCCATTTTGGAAAGACTTGACATTTGCAAGAGAACTAAAATATATTAATTCTGACCCTTGAAGATATAACAATTTAAAAATGACATGTCATTAAAACACTTATTTGAGCAATATTTCTATTCAGTAATTTTAGTACTTTATATACCCTCTCTTTGCCCTTATCACTGCCTCCAGTCTTCTACATATGCTTTCTATCAATCTTTGACATACCTCAAGCTCTATTTTTCCCCATTCTATTTCAATCCTATTTCAAAGCTTCTAAACCCCTCTTGATGTTGTTGCATAGTTATTAAGCTTCTTTGTGAGGATTTGCCAGAGATGTTCAATCTGGAGATTATGCTAGCAAACCAAGAACCATAATCCCTTGAGATTCCAGCCACTCCTGGGCCCTTTTAGAGATATGCTTGAGATCATTATCTTGTTAAAAGAAAATGCTTTCTTCAGGAATCCCAGATTTTTCCATAATAGAAAGCAAATTATTCACTAAAACCTCACCAAGTGGGCAAAACATATTCCCATGGTGGAATTTGTGCATAACCACCAATCCTATTCTGTCACCAACCAATTGTTACAATTTATCTTTCATGTCTTTTTTTTGGACTTACAAACTCCTCGTCTAGTTCTCATTATCCTAGATTCACAGTTTCTCTCATCACATGACTTATTGTTCTTCCACATTCTATGCCTTTCTGTGCTTACTCATAGCTCTTGTTTTGCCAATTTCCTACTACTGAAAGCTTAGTCAACTTATTTGTTCTATCCAATTCTTCAGGTTTCTATATGCTTAGTCAGCTCCTTTCCTTCACATATATAAACTACCAGTAGTACAGCTTGTCCCTGACAGAACTTCTATTTATTCCTTTCCCCTTTATTTCCTTTATCTTATCATCACCACATGACATTATCTTTCACTATCTTATCTAGACTAAGGTAGATCCTTCTAGAAGATTCCATTATGTCATAGGCCAGACCATGACATCATTCCATTCCTTGCTTATTTATCCATCATATTTAGAGTTGTGTTCTGATCATTATTTAATATCTGTTAGTAAGAACCCCTAGCCCACAGCACAGGGTTTGCCTAGGGTTTTGGGTCATAGTTAGTAGTATATATTCATAGCACTTGCCTGTAGATTAGGCTCATGCTTGATATTCTAATTCCTTTGCTCCCATTTACAGAGTGAAGGCCTGGATGTCCTTATGCATACTTTATGCTAGGGTTAGTTTCTGACAGTCCCTTAGCTTAGACCTATTTGGCAATTCACATCTTGTCCTTACTTCCTTCTCTTTGTGTGTTTTTACTCTACACTTGAGTGAGCACTTTTGCCCTCTATCTTATCCAGGCCTATCACCAGTTGGTATAAATTGGTCCCATAGCAGCCCAACTTAACCACTTGGAGCTTGTCCTCCCTTGAACTGTCCTCTACTTCACTGGGGACTTTGAAATGGCAGTGCTAGCAGGCATCACCTACTAGTTAGACCTAGGCAATTAACTAGGGAAGTTGGATTGCTACCTGGCCAAGGTCACCTATGTGTCTTTAGAACAAAAACTTGCCAGTGAAAGGAGACTTGGCCTGTTCACTATTAGAGCCCTGTCAGTGGAGAGCCCCATCAGTGGTAAGCTCTGATGAAACTGAAGTTACTAATCATACAGAACATACCCTTTGGGAAAAAAGAAGTATTAGAGGAATCACTTATTTTCCTTTTTCCTGACACATTCTCTGTATAGCCAGGCCTGTTATCATCGTCATCAACTCAGATGTTGGCAAGTCAAGTGCAGCAAATAAAAATGCCCCAGATGCCACCAGAAAGCCCTGGGACACCCCTAGTATACTTGCTCTAGTCAGTTGTCCTTTTATACTCATTGCTCACCCCTGCTATCTTTATCTTCATTATCTGCCTTTTCCTATTTCTGCCATTTCCTGCCATCACTAGCTTCCCCCTCTCCAGCTCCAACTAGAAATCAATATCCATGCCATTGTTGAACCTCAAAATATCCCATCCCAGTCCCTCCACCTCATACACCTTCACCAGAACTCAATGACCTTGAGAATGTCATTGATAAGGCTGGATAGGGTAATTTCACAGGTTCTTTAGGCTCATCATATGGTGAATTCTAGTATTCATTGAAACTCAACTCCCCAAATGGGAAATAATGTTACAATTCATCTTTCATTTTCATTTTCATTTTTTCTTTGGACTAAGTACTATTATGATTCATCTTTATGTTTACTCTTTTTACTCTTCCTCAGACTTACTTCTCTTCTCACTTAGTTTTCCTTATGCTAAGTTTGTAGTTCCCTCCTTCACATGGTCATTGTACCCTCATGTTCTTTTCAATTCTATGCTTACTTATTGCCCCCCTTTTGCTATTGGCTTGCTAACTCAATGATCAGTCAGCTGATACTGTTTCATTTCCATGAGTTTCTATATGATTACTCAGTCTTTCCTCATTATCATATATAAACTCTGTCCTGTGTTGCCAAAGGTCTCCAGCTTAGATCTATTTGGTATATAAATGTCTATTCCCCTCTTTGTGTGTCTTTGCTCTACACTTGAGTGAGCACTTTTGCTCATACCTGCATCTCATCCTGATAACAAGGGATTATCCTTGGTCCACCCACTTCACTGGGCAGTTCCCCATCTAGTATCTACTAGGATGAACTCTTGATCTGATCATCTGCCAGATAACCCCTTGTCCTTGTTCTTGAGACCTTCAACCAAGTTTGCACCTGACCCTTTGGGATCAAGTATAACAAGTACCTCCTCATCTAGCTCTTCTTACACTAGATTCATAGTTTCTCTAATCATGTGACTAAAAGGCTACAAGCAGTAACATATGGGAAAGGGGCTGCAAGCAGAGAAACTTAGTCATTGCACAGGCAAATGTACTGAGGTGTCAGGCCAAGATTGGAAGACTAAATGCCTATTGTCCCACTAGACAGTACAAAAAATAGGATGATCATAAAGGGAGAAAGGAACAAAGGATCAGTGAGAGATAAAAGAAACACAAAAGATATTATATATACAAAGGCAGACAGAAGTATTGTGAGTCAGGCCACTATGGCTGTGTGCATGGTTGCCTGATTCTGACAGTGACTGATAGTTCTTTCATGTTCTTCAACCTTCCATGTCTACTCTTTGCTTCTTTTCTATTCACCTGCTAACTCAAAGATTAGTAAGTATGTATATTCTTTCCAATTTTTCAGGTTTCTATATGCTTACTCAGCATCCTTCATTTGTGTATATACATAAATCACCAGTAGTATAGCATGCCCTTTAGCTTAGACCTACTTGGAAATTTACCTCTTGTTTTTTCCTCCTTGTGTATCTTCACTCTATACTTGAGTAAGCACTTTTACTTATTACCCACATCTAACCCCAATTGCAAGGGGCTGTCTTCAATCCACCCACTTCAATGGGTAGTTTCTCTTCTAGCTATTTGCTAGGGTGAACCTTTGTTACTTATCACTTGGTAGCAACCACTAATTAAATTCTCATTCTACAGACCTTAGCTAAGTGTCAAGTCCAGGTCCTCCAGACTCAAGTCCAATTGGAGGTCTAAAGGTCAGTGTTACAAAGTTTGTAGGAGGAACAAACAGAGGTCAGGATAGCAAGGGGGTACTTAGGAGGACTTGGTGCAGGACATATGTGTCACACCCTTGCCTAAGCTCAGTTCTCATATTTCATAAGGGAGAAAGGAGAGGGGAGAGAGGGAGAAGAGATCAGACAAGGGACTGGAGAAAACTAACTGTTATGCTGGAGGCAAAACATTGAAGTCAAGCAACTGAAGGTCTGCTGTAAGACCTTGCAAGAGAAGAGAGAGCTGAGGAGATCACTTATTGGTCAAGGTTTTAATCCAAGACACAAGTGGCCAAAGCTGGGGATACTAGCTGAGGGCACACTCCTTATATATGGTGTACTAGTGTGCACAGACCATGCTGTGCATACAGGGTTGCTACAATAAGGTGTGAATGATTACTAGTAATGGTAAGTGATGTCTCACAGGTGTGTGAGAGCTTTGTGATATAGAAAGAGCAAAGATGGTGATTAAAAGAGAGCATTAACCATGAGACATGATGTCATATGACATCATGGGTCTAGACCATAGGCACGTGATCTGGTCATATCATCAGAAAAAGAAAGGGGTGATAAAAAATAATTAGGTCAGTGTATATAATATAACACTAACTCAATATTTGTACCAGAGTACAAAATGGAGTACAGAGGGTTTATATACTAAAGTCTGGTTCAGAGTTCAGATGGAGAAACAGAGGAATGCATAGTAAGGTATGTCAGATAAAGAAGGAAGTATATGGTGAAGGGAAACATACATAGGGGAAACATATGGTGTGGCAAAGGGTCTAAGAAAATAATTAAGGGTCTGGACTAAGAATGAAGGGTCAAAGGTAAACAAGGGGAATACTAAATAAGGAAGGTACAGAAGTCCAATAGGAAGTAACAAAGTCCAAGTGAGGGAGTATGAAATCCAAGGGAAAAAGGTGCAGAGTTGGACTAAGGGGTTCAGAGTATGGGGTTCAGAATGAATATGACAATGCCTCCCTGTTAAGGCTGAGCCCTCAAGGCCAGCTAAGTTCAGACTGGAGAAAGACCAGAGTGGAGGGTCATGTGACAAGCACATGTTAGAGTTTGAAACAGACAACAAGTTGCATCTTGCTTAACATAGTCTTATTTCTCAATCACAATCTACTGCCACCCAACCCCACAACCTACCATGCCTGCTACCAATCCCCTTGACCATCAGATCACAGCCCTTGCAGCTCAGTTGCAAGAAATGCAACAATGCCACAAGGAAGAGAAAGCTATGGAGGAATGTCACACCTAAGAAGAGGTGGAATGAGTTGTGTATGAGGAGAAGGTTGAGCAGGCAGGACATGAGCACAGGGAACATAGGAAGGCAGCAGAAGAGCACACCAAGGCCATCCAGGAGGAGCACCTCAAGAAGGCATAAAGAGGCCTGAGTGAAGAAGAAGGGGAGGGTGAGGGTGAGGGTGATGGGCTGGGCCCAGGTGAGTGATCCAATAATCAGATATTAGAGTTGGCTGACAGATCAGAATGAATCCATCAAGTTCCCCAGCAAGGAAGAGGTGAATGAGGGGAGTCTGTCAACCTCAGGTCAGGCCCTAAAGTGTGGTGAAGAATAACAATCCTATCTGAGATGGATAAGGACCTAAGATAGGGGGTGTGAGTATAGCTTGACCCAAGGGAGGGATGAAAGCAACACAGGCCATGTGAGTATGGACCTAGGCAGCCAACTCTCAAATGAAGGGGATAAAAAATAGAAAATGAAATTGGATAATGATGATGAGAGAAAGGTGTTGTTATTACTTGTATACGGTGTGGACCTTGATTATGTAATCTCGGTCCTTTGTGCTCGTCTCTTTATCTTTCAGACATTTCTTTGCATACCTCAGTTGACTCTGACAGTCACTGAGGTGAGCCACTTCCTTTGTACCATGTACCATTTCTTATAGCTACTTCCTTAGTGATTTCTACAGGTAGCTACTAATACATCAGTTGACTCTGACAGTCACTGAGTGATTCCTACAAAAGGATGGCAAAAGATATATTTAGAAGTGTTTGTACACCAGTTTTATAGTTTCAGGTACACCCATAGACTTCTATCTACAAGATAATAACAAATCCAGAGCTAATTGGCACCCAGAAAACATACAGCTAAGAGGATCTGGTCCAGATGACATGAATCCAGTATTAGATTGACATGATCCAGATCCAGATAAACAAGGAAACAAATGAAATCTGAAATCTGACCTACCCAGATGGACTATGGACACAATGTGTTATATCGTATACGCTAACCTAATTATTTTTCATTTTCTCTTCACTCATTCACCGGTCATGTGACCAGATCACATGACATGGCCTAGACCATGACATCACAACACGTGGTCACCTCACTCTTTTAATTACTGTCACTACGCTTCCCTAGCACAGAACTCTCCCATACCTGTGGGATATCACTTACCATACTTAGCATATGTTCACACCTTATCCGTAGCACAGCTTGGTCTGTGCGCATTCCTCTGCAATATATAAAGGGTGCGTCCTCAGCTGGTATCCCCAGCTTTGGCCACTTGTTCCTTGGGTTAAAACCTTGGATGATAAGTGCTCTCCTTTGCTCTCACTTCTCTCGCGAGGCTTTACGGCAAGCCTTTAGTTGCTCGGCTTCAGTGTTTCGACTCCGTCATAACACTTGGCCAAAGCTTCATACCATAACCCGAGTACATAACCCGCCCGACGTTCAGGGCTCAGATTTTACAGAGACTATCGAGAGCGTGTGAGTTTTTATCCGCCTCAGAAGAATCAAGAAAGAAAGCAAATCCACATGTTGTGGTTGCCGGGCCCAGGCATAAGGGACGAGCATAGTGGCACTGCGTGAAGGGCCAGGGCATATCACCTGAACAGATATTCATACAGTCGTCCACCGTTATAAATAAGGATAAAGTTGCTGCTTGCCCATAGTGCACTAGGGCGATTCCTCTGTGGTTTGAGGAATCCAGGTTCGCGGAACACCTGTGACATCCATCATCAGCGCACGATACATGTACAACACCACTCGTTATCAAGTGTCTACCCTTACAGGCCCTTCACCCATCAAAGCAAATTGTTGAAGAAGACCAACTGCCGCGAACCCCTTCCCTGCACGTTACCTCGACTCTCACCCCCGCAAGTGTGCCCAGAGTCTCGTTGAAAGATACGAGACAGTAAGCACTGTCAACCTGTCTGCCCCTGGATCACCAAGTTTCGAAGGGCTCTACTCCGCCCTTCCTGAATTAGGAGAACCAACCGCATCTCCTGCACCCAACCCAACACCCCTTATTAGAAAATCCTGCCACCTCCAAGAACCCGAAGCTCCCCGTCCAGAAATGTCATCATCCTCCTTGTCCAACAATGAGCTTAAGGCTCTCCTCCAAGCACTCCTTCGGGAGAAAAACGACTCCCCTGCCGCCATAGCCAAGAAGGTGGCCGATCCCGGAAAATGGGATGGCGACCGAAAAACCTTCCGGAACTGGTTAACCGGAATCAAGGTCTGGGTTTCCCTCCAGAAATGGGACTCCCGAAAACTTTGCGTCGTGGCTGTCCTATCATGGCTAGAAGGAAACACCGCTTCCTTCACACGTCTCCAACTAGAGGAGTACATCGAAGAAGAAGAGAAAGAAGTCCTCGGACAGGATGGCAAGTCCCTCAGATACACCAAAGGAGATGATGCCTGGCCGCAATGGCACGAGCTCATCAAGACAATCAAGGACCACTTCCAAATCAACGTCCTTGCACATGAGTCCTTCAAGGCTCTCACTGCCCTAAAGCAGAATGGAGCTGCTATCGATTCATTCCTCCAGAAATTTGAGATTCTCTTCAGAGAATCCCAGATCAAAAACGGTCATGGGATTGAGAAGTTGAAGCGGGCTGTGGATGCCCACATTTACATGCAAGTCCACCTACACATGTCCATAGAAGAGGACATCTACGAATTAATTGAGGCTTACCAAAAGGTTGGCTGATCATTCGAGTCCGCTGCCATGGAGCGCGGATTCCAGCCACCAAGGCAATGGGGGCCTCATAGATACAACCCCCCAAACGGTCCACTGCCTAACCAGCGGTTTACGCAATATGGAACCCAACCCGGGCATGGTGTGCCCATGCAAATTGACGCTGTTATGGGACAGCCCCAAAACCCATCCATCACATGTTACAACTGTGGTGAGGCAGGCCACATTCAAAGATACTGCCAGAAACCGCGGAAGCCGAGAGGCCCGCAACAAGGAAGGGCTCAGCTGAAGCCCTAGAACCTCCGGCAAGTCTGGATACCCAGTGCTGACGGGTATTACACTGAAGCGTGGGTGGAGGACCCACCCGCTAATCAACCTCCTGCGCCATAAGTGCAAACGGCTGTCCGGTCGGCTACGACAAGCTGACAAGAATACATGTCAGACGAGGCCCATGCATACTGGGCTGACGTCTTTGAATCAGAAGCCAAGGCAAAAGCATCCGAGGCTTTAAAAGGAAACCACTGATCGGGAGTAGGGCACCGGTTGGCGATAGTTTATTCACTGCAAGGTTAAAAGCCGAAAAACAAAACAAAAAACTAGAAAATCTATTAAACATCAAAAAAATAGTTACCGCACATTTGGACCTCTCAATTAGGGACGATAGTGACACTTTAGTTAGATCTGGTTTCAAGCCGATGGATTCGGCCAATTGTAGTAGTACCTCTGTAAGTCCTGTGGACATCCTCGGGTGCACCGGTAGGAAAGCGGTAGGTGTAGACGACTTGTTGACTGTGCTCAAGGGTGAACTGATTAGCCCTGTAGCTGGCACTGAGCCTGTAGCCGAGCTTTCCGAGTGCACCGACGAGGATTTTCCTATCTGTACGATTAGTCAGGTTCTGATTAATTTAAAGAATTCTCCACCATCCACCAGGGAGTCTCGAAAGAGCTCAGCACCGGACTTAAAAAATAGTGTGCTTAATTCCCTATTTAAGAAAACAGTCTTCCCATCGGTATTTATTAACAAAATCCCTACAGAAAATACTTTAAAGAATCCCGAAGAGTTTTCTGTCTCTGTTGATGTATGATACCAGTCGAAAAAAGAAGAAAAACAAGTTATGATACCCGCGCTCCTCGACTCTGGAGCAGTCAATACCTTTGTTGATCGAAAATGGTGTGCCAAGCACAAGATCGACCTCATTCCTCTCGATGAGGAAATCAATGTGTACAACGCAGACAGACAAGTCGGATCGCTGGGAAAGATCTCGCACAAGGCCAAACTTGTGGTCTCTATCAATGACCATCACGAGAAAATACACGCGTTTGTAATCGGGCTGGGAACTCACCCGATGATTATAGGCTACAACTGGCTCTCACGCCACAACCCCGAAATCGACTGGGTCGACAAAAAATTAGAATTCACCAGGTGTACCGACGAATGCAATGCATACGCATGGGCACTTATTAGAAGCATTGAGCCTGGGCTCAAAGAGAAGGTTCCAGAAGCCTACCATGACTTCCTCGATGTTTTCTCTGAACAGGAATCTAACCGGCTACCCCTGCACAAGCCATGGGACCATGCCATAGATCTCAAACTGGATTTCATGCCAAAGAAGGGTCGAGTCATTCCCCTTTCCGACACTGAGCTGGAAGAAGTCCGTGGCTTCATAGAAAAAGAGGTTAAAAAAGGCTATCTCTGCCCATCGAAGTCTCCTCAAACTTCGCCAGTTTTCTTCATCCCGAAGAAGGATGGAAAGAAACGGCTTGTTATGGACTACTGTTATGTGAACGAGGGCACTGTCAAGAACGCTTACCCTCTTCCTCTTATCTCTCAGCTAGTGGATCGGCTCAAGGGTGCCGATATGTTTACCGCAATGGACTTGTGCTGGGGCTACAACAATGTTCGCATTAAGGAAGGCGACGAATGGAAGGCGGCGTTTGTAACGCCTATTGGGGCCTATGAGCCAACGGTGATGTATTTTGGGCTTACTAACTTTCCACCCATGTTCCAGAACATGATGAATGATATCTTCGCTGACCAATACGCCTTTCTAATTATTTATATGGACGACATGATGATCTTCACGAAGGGCAAGACAAAAGAACAACATGAAGCCCTTGTCAAAGAAGTCCTCCAGCAACTCCGTGAAAACAACTTATTTATCAAACCAGAAAAATGCTCCTTCAGTGCTGACAAGGTAGAATTCCTTGGCATGAACGTCTTGAAACACAGCATCGAGATGCAAAGCAAGAAAACCCAGGCCATCACCAACTGGCCCGAAGCAACTCGTTTGAAGCAAGTACAGGCCTTCCTCAGCCTTTGTAACTATTATAGAAAATTCATCGCCAGTTTTGCTGACATCGCTAGGCCATTGAATGACCTAACCAGGAAAGACACCCCCTTTAGGTGGGGTCAGCCAGAAAAGCGGGCATTCGAAGCCCTTAAAAAGAAATTCACCGAAGCTCCGCTCCTAGCTTACCCTGACTCTACATGTGGTATGTGGTTAGAAACTGATGCCTTGAATATTGCAACAGGAGCCGTCCTCTGGCAGGAATGCGAAGACACGGAATGGCGACCCTGTGCCTTCCTTTCGCATAGCTTCAACTCCGCAGAGCAGAATTATCCTATTTATGACAAAGAACTGCTTGCAGTCATCCGTGCCCTGGAAGAGTGGCACCATTATCTCATCAGACGTGAAGGCTTCGAAGTTTGGACTGACCATCGAAACCTAGAATACTGGAAGAAGCCACAGACCTTATCCGGCAGACAAGCACGCTGGCATGCGCTTCTCCAAGAATTCAATCTTACGTTCGTATACTGGCCTGGATCAACTAACAGGGCCGACACATTATCCCGCCGTCCAGATCACGGCGATGCCGTCACAGACTTGAATAAAGACATTATTATGTTACCAGAAAAATTATTTATATCGGGCGTTACCTTAGAATCACCATTCCACATTAATCTCAGAAAAGAATCAGAAAAAATGCAAAACGAGAAGATAAATCATTTCAATTACGATACTGTCTCTTCTCTTTTTATTAACAAAGACTCCAACCGGATCTATGTCCCTGAGTCGCTTCGATTAGACCTTCTCAAACTATCTCACAATGATCCGGTATCAGGCCATGTGGGCATGTACCACACCTACGATAGAATCTAACATGCATTCTCCTGGCCGGGGATGCACAAGGACGTCACTACTTACATTAATCACTGCTACACGTGTGCCCTCACAAAGGGATTGCAAACAGCACCAAAGCAGTCTATTCAACCCCTTCCTGTGTCCAAGCGACCCTGGGAAGATTTATCTGTAGATTTCATCACCGGACTTCCGGAAAGCCGTGGCTTTGATGCCATTTGTGTTATCGTTGATCGATTTAGCAAAGAAGTTATTTATGAACCATGTAAAAAGGCAACATCCTCGATGGATCTCGCCAAAATATTCAGGGATGCCATATGGTGTATTCATGGCCTCTCCTCCACTATTGTATCGGACCGAGGTCCGCAATTCATCTCGGAGTTCACAACCAAGTTATGCAATCT